>JAFISD010000098.1:0-106968 GCA_022560085.1 Helminthosporium solani
ATCTATAATATATCTATATAAACTAAAGTACTAAAATATAAAAATAAGTAATTAAAAAATATTATAGTTAATAAGACTAAATATAGGAAATATAGTAAATCTCTACTACTTAAGCTACTAGCTAAATATAATAGTAAAGTAGTTTTCTAGTTACCTATTAGATAAGTCAAGCTCTATACCCTCTTAGCTACTATAACTAAAAGGTATAAATAACCTAAACTAGGTATTTAGGTATAGAGTAGTTTATATAGGCATAGACTATTATAAGTTAGAGTATATTAGTATTAGTATTAATACTAGTTTATACTAGCTATTACTAGTCTTATACTAGCTATTACTAGTCTTATACTAGCTATTACTAGTCTTATACTAGCTATTACTAGTCTTATACTAGCTATTACTAGTTTTATACTAGTTAGATCTATCTCCTAATATTACCTTAAAAAGTAAAAGAAGCCTAGAACTAATAAACCTAAAAAGAGCTTAATAATTAATAGTAATAACTCTAAAAAAGTAAGGCTATAAGATTTAGAGAGATATAGAAAGTAGAGAAGGCTAAGTTAGCTAAAGAGCATTATTATAATAAAGCTATTATAAAAGAGAGGCGTAAGTATAAAGTAGCTTAAAAAGTAGCTACTTAGAAAAGTAAATATACTACCTATAAACTTAAAAGTTAACTTTAAAATAACTTCTAATTATCTAAAATAGGTAAAAGATCTAGCCTTAAGCCTTAGCTAGTAATACCTACTAAAGTAGTACTTTAAAATCCTCTTAAAGCTATATAAGAGCTAGTAGTTATATTATACTCTAGCTAAATTTTACACGTATTATAATACCTTTTAGAATAATCTAAATAAGCTAAATTAACTAAGTAGCTATCTAAACTACTCTACTAAAAAATCTTATAATATTATTACTTTAGTATAGCTCTATAGCCTTATTCTTATAATAGTCAACATCTTAATTTTCATGCGTTAGGTAGGGACATGCACTTGGTGGGGCATCATGTTAACTCCAAGTCCTCTGCTTATTTTTCTTAATTATATATAAATGTGTTCTAGCTCTTGAGGGGGGGTTGTAGTAGCGTTGTTGATAAACTTTATTACCACTGGATTTGGTAGTAAGGAGAGATTGGCCATTTTCCACAGAGGCTGTTTCTTTCTCAGACTTCCCGATTGACTAGAACGAGAGGAGAGAGTTGTGCGACTTGATAAAGTGATACTAGAGGGTGATGGTGGTGCAATAGTTTGTGTAGAGTTTATACTTTAATAAACTTATTAATAAGCCTTTTATTTATTATAATATCTTTTTTAAAGACTTTATAACCTATTTTAGTATATATACTACTACTATAAAGGCAAGCTACTTTAAGAGAGTATAGTATTTAGTTAGGTATATATTTATAGTATAGTTATTTACTGTTTTATTTATCTTGTTATGCATGAATATTTTCAATCAAAACCTCGCCTCAACCTTCTCCACTGTATCCTGCAACGCCCACGCGCTCCTTGCCTTCTTACTCCTCACAGCATCCACCTGCTCCCTCGTGAAACCCTTCGCCACCACGGCGGGATTATATCCTAAGCCATTCAACTTACCTACCTCCTCATCATTCATATCCTTGGCCGCGCTCCCATCAGCTCTCTTATAGACGGTGACGACGACGGCGCCTCCAAGACCCAGGTTATGCTGTAGCGCCACCTTTGTGTCGGGGACGGATCGGTTATTGGCCCAGCCGCGCATGTGCCAGACCAGTTCTGCGCATTGGGCGAGGCCTGTGGCGCCGAGGGGGTGGCCTTTTGAGATGAGGCCACCTGAAGGGTTGATAACGACCTGGCCGCCGTACGTGATACCTCCTTTGCGGATGAGTTCGTGAGCTTTGCCCTTGTCCGCGAGGCCGAGGGCTTCGATGGTGACGAGCTCATTGGCGGAGAAACAATCATGTAATTCACAGACCTTGACATCCTTGGGGTTCACGTTCGCCTCTGCCAGCGCCGTCTTGGCGGCCAGTGCGCTCATTCCGTAACCCACGAGGTCGATGGCCGAGCGGTTGAATAGATTGGGCGTGTCGGTGGCGAGGCTCTGACCGGCGATGAGGATGGCTTGGGACTTGAGGTGTGGACGGGCGTCGAGAAAGGCCTGGGAGACGAGGACAGCGGCAGCAGATCCGTCGGATGTGGGGCAGCACTGGAGCTTCGTGAGGGGTTCGTGGATCATGGTTGATTTGAGCACTTGGTCGAGTGTATATTCGTCCTGGAACTGCGAATAGGGGTTGTTTTTGGAATGGGCGTGGTTGATGCGGGCGATTTCCGCAAAGTCTTCAGGCGAGGAGCCGTACCTGTCTCGGTTTTTAGTATGGCAGCCTCGACGTGGGGTCGGCGTGGTGTTGATTTGGGGTTGACATACTTCTCCATATGCTCCCTGCCCGCATTGCCAAACATTTGCGCTGCACCCGGTGCCTTGGTCACTCCTCTAGTCTCCTTCATCATCAATCCCGTAGTACCCGTCGGGTTCGCGCGATCCTGGAAAAACGTCTGCAAGCTCCCCGGAAACATCTTCTCGAACCCGACCACCAGAACGCAATCGGCAGCCCCGTGCGCAATCATGTTGCGTCCCATGTACAGGCCCGTGGAGCCCGTGGAGCAATTGTTGTTGACGTTGTAGATGGGGATGCCCGTCATGCCGAACTGGTAGAAGACGCGCTGGCCGCTGGTCGAGTCGCCATAGCAGTAGCAGGCGACGCCCTGGTCCACGTCGTCGTAATTGATGTGGGCATCTAGCATCGCCTTGATGCCGGATTCAAAGCCGAGCTCGGGGTAGTCGACTTTACCGCGGGGCTTGATGAATTTGGTCATGCCCACGCCGAGGACGTAGACGGGCTGTTTTTGGGCGACCATGGCGGCGCTTGGGGTTGTGCGTGTTGGGTTGTGGTGAGGATGAAGGTAGGTGGCGGATGATGGAACTGCCAATGCTCAGGGAGGACGGTTGTTCCTCTTTGTCCCTTTGTCCCTTTTTCCTTTTTCTTCTTCTTTTGGGGAGTTGAAATCGTTGGAGGAGAGGCAGAGTCGCTCAGATGATAAAGCCCGTCACATCCCCGCAGGAGTTTTCGACATGGTCGCCTCCACAGCATAGGAGCCGAGGTTCGCCCCCGCAGACGGGAGACAGGGATCTTAGGTTTTAACCGATAATATCTGACATTCGGTTCTACTAGGATGAGTGGATGTGAACCTTTGTCTACTTAGGTACTTAGGAACCTAAGTAATATGTACTTTGGCCCTCGGCAGCCATTCATAATCTTCGGTGTATTTCTCGCCGTTTGGAAGTTGAGAGCTGATCTCGATAAGATTAATATTTACAGTACACACAGTAGCAAAAGCAGTATAAACGCCAGAGGTAACTATCAACAGCCCAACTACGCCGGAAATTATACATAGGTACATATGTACATGTGCAAATGGGACCATCCAGCCCCACGCGTCGGCATCAATGCCATAATCACGCAAGGAAGAGGACTCGCTATCTGCGTATATCTTCGTCACCGTCACTCTCAGTGCCGGAAAGCGAGATCGACGTCCTAGGACTGAGATCAGCAACAGTCTCAACCTGAGAACCATCGTGCCGGGGCGTCGTCTCCGCAAGCCCCGGGTGGCCTTCGGGCCAACTACATCGCTCCCTATGCTCCACACAAGGAAGCTCGTTCTTCTCTTTACTCCACCTCTTCTTGATACGACTCCACCTCCTGCTGCTCTTCTCGCTAACGCCCATACTCTCTCGTCGTTCCCGCTGGGCCTGGGTTTCGCGTCTCGTCTGTTCGTCACGAACTGGGTCTGCCAGTTGACGCGCGATTGGGTATGCATTTAGCCAGGCAGGGAACAGGGGCCCGCCGGCGATAGCTGCTACCACGATACAGTATGCATACTGCACATTGTGGGCTTGGTCAGCGGCATACATGATGGGCGGGAAGACGGCACCGCCCCCAACAGCAGCCGTAAGGAGGGCTGCAGCATCTTTGGTATGTCCTCCCAGACCCCGAAGTGATTGAGCGTAGGTGAGTGGAAACAGGGGACCTTCGAAGAAATTGACCATGACAACGATCGCGGCAGGTGAAGCTCCAGATCCAAACATGGCTGCAGCGGCAAAAGCAATGGTACCAGCGTAGAAGAATAGCAATATGAAACGGGGTCGAAGCCAGATGCCAACGAAGGCAGCGATGAAGCGAGATGCGGCAAATGCGGTATGAGCGATGGCTTGCTGGGAGACGATTTCAAGACCTGGCATGACGCGGGCGTTGAAACCTGCGAATGAAGTTGATGCGGCTTCCTGTCCTCCGACATAGCAGAAAGCACTAAACACCCCGAGACCGAGACTCACCCACATCACTTTGACATGCGATGAGCCAACCCGGGCATCTCTCGGTATGGGCATGCGCGCAGAAGCAGCCTCCAACTCCTCATCCGTAGCCTCCGGTAGTGGCACGTAGTAATACACGACAGCAAGAAGTATCGTGAAGAAGCTGATGCCCAGGTACGCCCACTGCACTTCGATCAAGTTGTTCGGAGAGTTCGTGAAGAGCACCTTCTTAGCGAGCAGCGGAGAGACGACTGTACCCGTGGCCTGGATAGCTTGGGAAAGGTTGAGTCGAACTTCGGCATATTCCGGGGGACCGCAGAGAACAATGAAGGGATTCGCAGCCAGCTCAAGCGTCGATAGGCCGATGCCAACGATAAGATTTGAAATGAGGAAGGCCGGGAAGGATGAGAGCACAGCAGATGGCCAGAAAATGAGCGTCCCACAAGCGTATATAGTCAGACCAACCATATAACAAGCCTTGAACCCCCAAGTCTTGAACACTATCCTTGCAAAAGTGAGCGGAGCAATGATGTATCCAGCAAAGTAGGCGCTGTGTTGGGCAATTGTTTGGCCGTTACTCATATGAGCGACCTCTTGGAACCGAGCGTTGAGCGTGTCTAACAGGCCATACGCAAATCCCCAGATGAAAAATAGGATAGTGACCATCATGATTGGGAAGATGGATTCGCGGTTGGTTCTCAAGGTGATGTTTTTTCGTTTCTCCACGTTTACAAAGTCGAAGAAGGCGATAGAGTTTCGGGGACGTATCCCACTAGTGGCCACAGTGCTATTGCGGTTAAGTTGTGGCATGTCGTCATCGGGGCTGGTCAAGAAGCCTATCATGCCTATAGGCTCGTTGTTGCTGGTAAGCGCTGCCGGTGGGGGTTTTGACGTGGGTGAAGCTGGTGGTGATTGTGGCAAAGTCGAGCGTGCGTTGAAGCTCACAATGTCGGGAGGCAACACTATACTGTCGCTGGTCTTGCTCGCAGTCTTATCCCGAACGGTCTGATCCGGAATCCACTGGGGGCGGAAGCGTCGTACAATGGGCTTCAACCCGGGCACGCAGGCGACCATGATGCCCACGTTGATCTCGACAGCGCTCCACATGAACGAAAGCGAGGCATACCATGAGAAGTCGGTCGTGTTCCGCGAGTCGGTTCCGCTGTTGGGTTTTTTGTTCTGGGTGGCGTGGAGGGTATCACGTTGAGCGTCCTGGAGATAAAAGATGCGGATGACATCGACGACAGAGACAAAGACGCCGAATCCAAAGGTGATGATGAGAATAAACTTCTGGGTCGTGGGCAGCCGCATTCCCGTCAGGATGGGCATGGGAAGGAAGAAAATGGCCAGGTCAGTGATGATGTTCAGAGGTGCCGAGGAGAGATAGATGGTAACAATGTCGGTGCAGGTTGCGGAATTGGGCACTGGTGTCGTGAGAGCTGCGCTGACGGGCGAACATTGCAAGACGTTGAGCAGGGTGAGCGCAAGACCTCCCAGATTGACGACGACGAGCGTAGCAATGGTAGCCCAGCGGAAGACCTTTTGGGTTTTGGACAGCGTCAGGTAGAAGATGAGGATGGATGTCTTGGTCGCCATCAAGGCCGGATTCTGCATGTCTTAGCCAAGAACGAAGCAGCAAGGTCGAGAACGTACATAGAGGATGGAAAACGCATAAGCGGCGGTCTTCATTGACACTTCACTCTGGTCCGGTATGTTGGCCTGATGCTTCCCAAGTCCATGAGCGGTACCATAGCAAATACTGAAGGATGTTCCAAAAGCCAAGAACCATGCTAAAATCATGGTGTAATCGTCCCATCCCGGCTTCCTCACGATAACAAACCTCGACAGCATGCGGAGTACCACAAACACGGTGCAAAGAGATAGAGTGGCTACCGTGACTGAAAAGACGCCCGGGCCGCGATTATCGTGCTGGGACACCATGCTGAGGGATTAGTTGGCAGAGATCGCTGGCAGACCATATCAAGCGTACGCGCTCTATCTCGGTCGCAGTCGTCGATGGAACGAATGTTGACAGGAGAACATCGTCCTCTTTTTGCCCCGGAAACCCTCCAACAAGATGACGGCGAAGGATTCGCGTAACGTCTGGGACGACGATCCGGTATACACGATGCCCAAGCAATATGAGGGGAGGGGTGTGGAGGAAGGGGAGGGAGGGAGAGAGGGAGAAAGGGAAAAGACGACAGGAAGAAGAGGAGAAGAAGTGGGAAGAGGACTGTCAAGGTCAACACCGATGCGTGGCAAGGATGTGCTTGACGAACCCCAGAACTGCCGCAAAACTGGAACGCGACAGAGGCGAGCTAGGCGACGGGCGACGGACGACAGCGACAGCGACGGCGAAGTGGTTGACAGACAGTAGATCGCATCGTCATTGGTGAAGAGGCGGGCAAGGAGGAGAGGACGACGATTACGTCACCGTCAGCCAGAAAGGCACAGAGGCTCCCGTCTTGGCATAGATGGCGTCTAGGCGCAATCTGCTAATCATGTGATGAATAGGATCGGTGAGAAGCGGTGTAGTATGTAGAGAGCAGTGAGCACTAATTAGATACCTATGTATTTAGTTGCCTGCAAAGTGCACCATGTGATTTTCTTCAATGACACGCCGCCATTGTGTTGTCCGTCTGGCTGTGTGGCTGCATATCGACACAGGATCTGCGCGGCCAATCCTGTCACGTGCCTGTCCTCGCATGCCACTCTCTCTCCGGTCAACTCTGTTGGGAGCGTGGGGAGCGGTGGAAGCCGGCGATTCCCTAGCTCCATCTCATGTACAAAGTATCCAAGATTGCCAAAGCGCGAAGCTTGTACTCGTCTACGTGGTCAAATACATACTCGTTTGTAGTATATATGTCACAGTCACCCGGCCATAGGAGTACCCAACTTTGGTAGCATCGGCGCCGTCGATTTGGCAGAGTCGAGTGAGGAGGTGAAGCTGGTGGACATTGTCTGAGCCTCACGCAAGGCGGCAAATGTGTTGATAACTAGATCATGTGCTATGTAGGCGCATGGAATAGTTACAAAGTACAACATTTGAAACCCCACACATTAACAACACACGGTAGCAATTGTGGTATCCGCTACTAGACTACTCCCACCCAATCTCCCAATCACACTCTCGCCAATATCCCCAACAATCCAACATGCTCCCCTCCCTTGTTTATTGCACATCACTAGCTCACTATTACAACAATCCAGCAACACCCAACATAAATGCAAAAGCACCGCCCATGGGGATGTTCAGCGCTTCGGCGGCGTTACTCGGATTAGAGAACCCCGTAGCAGACGCCATAGAGGTCGTAGTGTCCGAACCAGTTGCCTTTGCCGATGCCGATGACGACGTCGTGGTCTTGGAAGCCGTAGCAGCGACCGAGGAAAGCGAAGCCTTGAGACTACGGGCAAACAAATCAGCACGCCGTTTGAGTTGGTTTCCTGCAATGTGCATCGTTGCCAGGAGGCATCCCATCCGGACCGACTCCGCAACAAGCTTCCTTCCCAGCACGCCCAAACAAACAAGCAAGCAAACAAACAAACAAACAAACAAACTATAGGGGAGAGCACTAAGGGGTATGGGTTGACTTACGGCGCGGCGGCAGCACAGTATTGTGTGACGGAATTCTCGATAGGCGACTTATCCGACGACGACGGGCAGTTGTTGTAGCAGGTCAGGTAGTTTGTGTATTCGTCGCAAAGGCAGACCCAGTCGTTGGGCTTCTCGTTGCACTTGTTGACGCGCTTCTTGTACTGATCGACGCAGTTCTCAACAATGCTTCCCAACGTCAGCATACCAGCGCTACCAAATTTACCTACGACATGTAGTTGCAAAGGGAGAGACACACTTCATGGCACAGATGCCCGAGGACGGGGCGGCGGCGGTAGCGGAAGAGGTGGAGCTCTGCGCAGCGACGAAGCTGGCGGCGAAGGCGGCGATGACGACGACGAAACGCATGGTGAATTGAATGGCTCCTGCTTGGGTCTCTGAATGGGTGCGATTGATAGAGAAGATTGGTGGATGAGAAGCTAGATGGGCGACAAGAGGAAGACGGCCAGGGAAGCTTAGGTATTAAAAAGAAGATGAAGAACTACTTTGATTATAACCCCAGAACGAGTGATGGGAGGTGACAAGCGCGAACCGACGATGCGATGGGATGGGAGGGAGGAGAAGTGGTTGAAGGGCCAACGAAGGGGGGGAAGTAGTGAGGAATAGCACGCACTGTCGTTCATCCACACACAGATCAGACCACTTACTGGCTGGTGTGTGGCAGCTTGTACATACTCCGTACAATGGATACAATAGGCGCCCTCCCCCCGGCCCTGGAAACTCAAAAGAAATTTAGACGATGGAGCATCACAGGCCGTTTTCCGATCCCAGGCCCGGGCAAGAGTGGAGATGAGTCGAGGCTTGTGTATCCCAAAACGATCCGGTACAATGCTATTTGGACATACTAGAGTAGTACATCCCCCCTCGCGCAGCCTCAAAACCACCAGTTGATCCACTACTTGCACATGTTGTATCTCGCGCGCGTAATCCCCAGCATAAACAACGCTGCATCTCGCTTCAAATGCTCAAATGTTCCATTGAGTTATTACTATGTACGAGTTATATTGTATGTACATACACGGAGTAGCGGCCGACTCCCATTCCACGAGATGTGATTGGTGCAGATGCATGTGATCTACTAGTGGCTTGGCAGACAGCAGTCCTGGGGTGTGGCGGAAAGAGGGGACGCGCCAGGGGAGACTTGTTGACTCGAAGATCCGAATGGAGTCTTGTTTACATACTTGACTTTGTACATTGTCTTATCCTATGCCATTAGTATCATCATCATCATCATCATCATCATCATCATCATCATCATCATCATCATCATCATCATATGTTTCGTCTTCTTGTACATGCCATCCATCTATACGCTGTTCGCCTCGGTCTCGGTCTTAATCGCATACACTCCTTTACCCTACATGTCATGCTACCATGCATTGCTAACAACCCTACTTACCCTCTCCCCCTTCCTGCACGCAGTACTCCGTACCATTATCCACAACGTAGACGATAACGTACTCTACCTACTCTACCTACCCGCCCGCGCCGTACCCCTAAAAGCGAAGCAGTAGGAGAAGACAAAGGACAAGGACACAGCAAAGGAAGAGGGAGAGAGAGGGGAACCCACAGAGTCGCGTCAATTGCCAAGTCAAGTAAATTCTGTGCAGTCGCCCGCTTTTTATACACTGATAATCATGTATGTGAATGCTCGTATCGATGGCCACCTTACACCTATTCCAGTGTTCCCGCACTCCCTTCCTTTCTTACAATCATCCCACTAAACCCTTCTCCCTTCTCCCCTCTCCTCTCCCCTCTCCATCGTATATAACCTTCCCCGACAAGAAAAAAAAAAAAGGCAAAACAAACGATACCTTCACTCTTACTCCTGTCCAAATCCAACAGTCTCCTCCACAGCAATGGTAAGCTTCTTATCGAGCGACTCGTAATTCTTATACGGCGGAAGATCCAAGCGATTGAAACTATTCCAGTGGTTAGCTTGTAAATCGCCCCAAAAACAGACATCGACACAAGACATACCAGGTGTGAGACTTTGGCAGCTGTGTTGGCTCGCCAGCCTTCTCAATCGTGAACCTTCTCGGTCCGTCCGAACCCTGCAAATCCTTGAATCCATTGACGGGAATACGCGAAGTACCCGTCGCGAATTGCAACAGACGTGACTTTTGCTCAGCGTCCCAACTACGGATGCACTATTCAACATTAGCCTGGATAAACTCACCATGAGACCAATGCGTAGATGGCTTACCTTCCAGAAGTTGACAATCACCTCATCGTTCTCGGTGTATCCACGATAATCAGTGTGCTTCTTCCAGTCGTCTACATCGATATCCGCGATACCACCAATCAGCAATTCCAACTCACGCTCGTCAAAGACATTAACCAGATCCGTAGGAATCAGCTCGTTGAAGCCGGACAAGAACGCATTGAACTGCTCCTCAACCCGCTTCTGAATACGCCATTCTGTGATGAGACTAGACATGTTAGCATAGACCAACCGGCCGACATGCTTCAACTCACTCAACGTATTCCTTCTTGTTTTCATTAGTCACCTCAATTTCCTCGCCGCCGGGCTTCAACTCGAGGCTGACCGTCTCGCCGAACCTCTCATCATCCGTACTGAAGGTGAGTTCGAGCGCATCGGTGATGTCGTTGTTGCTACAACTCGTTAGCCCAGTCTCGACACCCTTCGTCGTCCCTCAACTTACAGCATCCACTCGAGATTGCGATGGAAATCAGCATCCACACCCTCCATATCCGCCAATGCCACCTTTTTCCGCAGAATCATCTTGTAGAACGCACCAATAAAGAATGCATCGAGGAACCTGCGGTGGAAAATAGCTAACCCGACCACACGTCCAATGAATTTGAAATAATTGAGATGTTCTGGGTTGATGCCCGAGTGCGGGTTGATCTGGAGCGTGTAATTGTCGTGGGCCGAGTACTCGAAAAGGCAGTAAAAAGGATTGAACATCTCGTGAGAGAGCAGGAAGAAGAACTCTCGAGAAAGACCTCCATAATCAAGACCGTCCTCGCCGTCGAATTTAATCATTAATCGCTTCTTCAGATCCGCAGCACTTTGACGCATAATCTCGTGATACGAATCCTCGAAAATATGGGTTCTCCGGACTTTGACGTGACATTGTCCTGACACTATCCTAAGCGCTGGCTGTGATCGGAAGTAAATGAGCTTGCGACGGAAGTCGCGCTTGTACTGAGGTACGTTCTGGTCAAGGGAAGAGGGCAATCGGGGATCGTCCCATGTTGTGGTCTTCGTGTTATGATCAACAAAATAGACGCGAGCTGTATTGGTGAGTCGCATTTCCCAACCAGAGGGCAGCGGGCCGAGCTGAGATACAGGTTGCTGCTGGATAGTGCTGTTATTAGCATTCTGCCCACCGTACATGCGGATATACTGTTGCCGGCGTGGATCCACCCAAGTTGTAGTACGGGTGTTGTGGTCGACAAAGTAGGGTCGCCCCTCGGGCGTGTGTCTTTGCTCCCAGCCCGACGGCAGCTCTCCCGTTCCAGCCGTTGTCGCACCTGTAGCCATCATGCTGACCGCATTCGACGACGGACCCGAGGGCGGTGAGGCCTGGCGCTCCGAAAGCGTTGGAGAGTTCGCACCGGTCCTGTCCTCTGGCAGCATCCGGTTCTGATGACGAGTCCGCTCCTGCTGGGTTTGCGCCGCCATCTGGGTCCTGTTGTCCGCCTCGTTGAAGCCAGCGCCGGGCCTTATCCATGTAGTCTGCCTAGTATTGTGGTCGACATAATACGTCCTGCCCAGATGATCTTCTCTGCGCTCCCATCCGCCAGGCAAACGGCCCTGAGCATCTTCGAATGCACTGTATCCACCGCCACGACTTCCCGCAGGCGGGGCACCTGGCGGGGGTGCCGATGGCGGGGGACCTCCAGGACCAGGGGGATTGAGACGCTGCGATGGAGGCTGCGACGGCATCTGCGGGCGAGATCCAGGGAACATGTCGGGGTGGAGGTTCTGCGAGGACTGCTGCGGGGTGGGTATTCCCGAAGGACCGGTGGCTCCATTAGCCGTAGACGACTGTGCGGACAGGGCGGGGCGGGCGTTGTTTTGGCCGGCAGGGTTAATGGGGGCTGTCAAGTTGGTGGACAGATTGAGTATCAGCTTCCCGTGCACGACCATGTTGTCGTTTGACTTTTTGAGGTCGCGCGTAAGCATCTCTGTGGCGGGACACGTTAGCCGGCGTTTGCACTGTGGCACCACAGGTTGCGAGCTTACCATCCCCACCAGCGTCCAGGTCGATGACACTCCCGATACGCACATTGATGACGCCGAGGAAGCCCTGGTCCTTCTTCTTGAACTTCTTCTGGTCAAAGATCTGGACCGCCAACACACTGTCCTCGGTGACCCGCCTGCTCGCACCGTGGTTAGCGCCCTTTGGCCCGCACTGGTCGCGTGTGTAGGGGAGATGACGTACATGTCGAAGCTCTCGTTCCAGTAGGGGTTCAGCGTCTTCTTAATCACGCTCGTCGTACGCGTCTGCTCGCCATTGATGGTGGCAACAGCGAAAGGATCGGGGAACCCTGAGTGGCATGTGAGCGGTAGGCGGCAAGCGGCCACGGCGGGCACGAGGAGGGAGGGGGGAGGAACGCACGGAAGACATCACGCTTGTAGAGGCCATCTGCGGCGATGACTAGAATGCGGTGGTGAGTGGTTAGCACAGTAGGGGTAGAAGGGGGGGGGGGGGGGGGGGGGTTGATGGAAGACGCACTTGTGACACGCAAGTTGGGGGTGCCGGCTCCGTCCATGGCGTGCAGGCGTGTGCCGACGAGGGCAGGCAGCGGGCGTGTGGTGGACGACGAGTAGCAGAATGGGGGCGTGAAAGGCGAGAGAGAGTGAGGGCGAGGGGGAGAGCGAGGGCGATGGCGAGGGGGATGCGGCTCTCAGAGCTCGCAGTCCGGGTCGCAGTCGCACGCACACACACTGGCAGTAGGGAGAGAGGTCGTCTGGTAGGCTGCGAGCGAGTTGGCGAACTGACGAACTGACAAACTGACAAACTGGCTGGGCTTGAGAAGTGGAGGAGGCGGTGCAGCACTGGAAGACCGGTCGGCGCACGGTCACTAAGGCCACGGGCGGTGCAGCCGAGTAAAGCCCCGCGGTGAGGAGGGAAGAAGACTGGAGAACATTGAAGTGAGCGATGCTGATGTATTATTGCTTGAATATTTAGTCTTTGAACTTGATCAATTCCTGTTTGATTTCTACTTGGAATCAATTTTCCAATGTCTGGAAGTTTTAGCCCTCGGCGAGAGTTGTGGAGTACACAGGTCGCTCGTATGAGAGCTTAGGTAAGCAGCCCAGGCTTCTATCTCCATGTCCATGTACGGTTACTGTCATTAGATGTCTACATACAATACGCGCGAGAGGCAACAAGGAGGCTAAAATAGAAAAAGCAATGGGATTTATTAAAAAAAGAGCCCTATTACCAGAATAGAACTTGTGCATCTATTGCAAAACGAAACATATCCAGAGCGTCCCGCCATTCCATCAATCAGTGCTCGATGATGTCAACTTACTAAGCACCACCACCACCACCACCACCACCGATACCCGCACGGATAGACGAACTCAGGATAGACACAACAAGAAAGCACCGTTTCTTCTGGCCTTTGGAACAAACAGCCATTAGTGATTTATCAAAATGCATCGTCGTGCGCGTAACGAATAACCGACGTGCAACCTATGTACTTTTCCCAAACGCTCTGTAAAACATGTACTTGGTAGATAAAACACTCACCCCGATACACATGTTGTCTGCACCACCGCACGTGATCTCATTCATATACACGCAATTACCACATTCCTCGCGGCAGTACTCCATATGGGGAAATAGAAACGTCTTGAATACTCTATTACTTGCGTATATATATCTATGTTCATGTGTATATATATGTGCATGTGTGTGTATCAAATATGTCGGTCTATACACATCACATGACCTGTTCCATGCCCAGCAATGCCCTGACCTTGATATACGTCTCATACACGCTCAGCCGCAGCTCCACCCTCATAAACGCAGCGTACGCCCTCAGCAACCCGACTAGATTCCTCGGCCACAGCACGCTCCCCGCCGCCGACAAGCTCTCCAGCTGCTCCTCATACACGGTCCGAGACGCATACCTTGCGAGAATCAGAAACGTGCGAACAGGCCCCTGCCGCGTGTGCAGGTTCTCATCCAACGACCGTGCTGTCGCATTTCCGTCAGTCCATGTATGGAATTTGGTTTGCTGCATGGTTTGCTGCTGCATGTGTGTGCAAGGGGAGGGAACACTCACTTAGATCGTTGGTCTTAAGAATTAATAGCATGACCCGGGGCACCTTGCCCAACAGCTGGATCAAACTCTCCAGCATGTTCCCCTCCACGAGGCTCCCACCAATGACTTTTTGCTCTTCGGCCGTCCTCCGCGTCGCCACATCGCTCATGACAGCCCGATAGTCCCTGCCCGTGATGGCGCTGGCAAACAGCGCAAAGTGCTCGTCGTCGATGCCCGCCGTCTCCTTTGCGTATTTTCTCATCCGCGCCTCGTCAGCATCCAAGACCGCGAGCCAGAGCTTTGCGTACGAGCGACGGAGCGGGAGTGGAATGTCGCGGTAGAGGCCGTGGTCGTAGAGTATGATGTCAAAGTTGGATTTGGAGCCTCGTGATGGATTGTGCCGGATGGCAATGTTGCCGCCGTGGGGGTCGCAGTGGAGCGGTGCATTGGTGCCGAAGATCATCTCGTTGAAGATGCGGGCGAGCCCGGCGCTGACTTCGTCTCTGTCGATGCCGTGCGAGTCCAGATAGTCCAAGTCGTCTGGTCGTCGTCCGCTCACGTACTCCATAACCAAGATCCTCCTCTTCGCCCACAACACTTCCGGTATGATGACCGGTGCCCCCTTGACCTGGCCAAAGTATTCCCTCGCGTGCATTGCGTTTTTGCCCTCGAGGGCGAAATCCAGCTCTTGCGGCAACGAGACTTCCATTTCTTCAGACAGCCACGTGAGGTCGTATTCGGGGAACCAGTACGCGAGGGTTTCAAAGGAAAAGCGCGTGAGTGCGAGATCGAGTTTGGCCCATTCGTCCAGCGCGGGATGTTGCACCTTGACAGCAACCTTTTGCCCTGTTGCTCGTATCACGGCCCTGTGGACCTGTGCCAGACTAGCTGCTCCAATTGGCAATTCTTCAATCTCGGAAAAGTATTCAGATAGATCAGTGCCTGTGTCTTTGAGAACCATCTCTTTCACCGACTCGTAGCTCGAGACGGGACATTTGTCCTGCAGAGGAATAAAGGTATCGCACCACTCGCTAGGTAATAGGTAATTCAGCGAACTCAAATGCTGTCCCAACTTTATGAATATCGACCCATTCTTCTCGAGCGTCCGGAGCGTGCGTTTTGCGCAACGAAGGTGACATGCTTTCAATAGTTCGGCGTAGTCGTCTTCAGCATCGCGTCTGAGGGTTTCCCGATAACTACGAATCCCCATTCGATTAGCTTTCCATCGACTCTCATCAATTCAATCTTTTTCTTCGCAACGCCCCCTTCCCCCCTCCAAACTACCAATGACGCCGTATCAGATGGGAAGAATAAACTCACTCCTTGATATTCATAAACAGCGTCCCCGCGACCCTCGAACTCCTCTTCATAGCCGTAACAGCATGCTGTGCATCCTCACTGACCGTCACCACTCCAGCCCCTATAACCAACCCACCCCCCAAAACCGCCAATCTCCTCCCTCCCTTCCTCGCCCTACCCCCTTTTGCATTCAATCTCGTTGTCGTCGTCGTCGATGTATTCCGAGATGGCGGCGAAAAAGCGGTGGTCTGACGTCTTGCACACGCGCGACACATCCAGGGCGCCGCGCGCCGCAGGAGAGGGGCAAAGACGCTCACGGTATTCATTGTCATCGCATCGTCGAGGCAGATGGGGAAGAAGACCGTGTACACATGGAACCCGGAAAGGGCGTGGGAAACGAAAAAGGAAGAGAGCGCGTATCTGCGGTTTGATCGGTTTGGTCTTGCGGCTGTCAGTGGCGCTTCCGAGGCTTTTTCGAGGGAAATCTTTTAGCGTGGAATCCGACATCGATCTACTCCGTACTTTACTTCTCCATCTTTCAACACTAATTAATTAATTAATTAATTACTGACGCGGGAGTCCGCATCCCTGTCCCACTCCCTCCACAACACAATATGTAGATGCCCCAAACAAAGCGTTGAAAGGCGGGAACTGCTCGACCAAGCAGAAAGCTACAAATACAGCGTTATATCCACATCACACACGTCTGGAAGCTGCTCAAATGATATTTATTCAGCGAAGCAAAACAGCCTCACAAGCTAAGTCTATCTAATAGTTAGCCACACTCAACTTCGCCGCCCACAACATCTTCACATATCAATACACTCATTAAACCTCAGTACGCCGTTACCCTTGAGTACTCCATCAACGCCATCTGGCACCGATTCCCCTCTCGGCCTCGCAACACCGAGGTTGCCAGTCTGCGAACCGTTAGGAGGCGGCGAGTCTGATACATCGGAAACGAGTACGAGACCGGCAGTCTTGATTGATTCGATGAGAGCAGGCGCAAGGTCCTATTTGCATTTTGATTAGCACATCAAATTATCACGGAGAATAATAGGATAGCGTACAAGAAGTCGCGAGTTGGAGATCAAGCCCATGAAGTTGTTGTCCCTCGCAATTTGAACAGCGTCCTTGACGGAAATCTTTTTGCGTCCGCTGCTTGCGATGCGTTGTGCAGAGGCCGGTTGGGCTCCATCGGCGCCCAGCTCGTTACAGAGAAGCACGGGGTCTGTAAACTGATTAGCCTTCAAGCCTCTTGCTCGGATAAACAGCGTTCTTACAGTTTGGTTGTTTCCAATTCAGCACAGTGCAAATGTCCGGGTTGAACGAGCTAAACACCACACTTCTCAGTGTTCCGTCAATCTCCCCGGCGCCCTGCTCGCGCAGTAATCTTGCATGGTGGAAAACAGTGGCCAAGATCTTGTCCGCGAAATCGTTCATGTCCTCAGTCGGACCAAGTTTGAGATGCTCCTCATCTCGGAGCGATGGGAATAATATGTGAAGCTCAACGTGTACGAATGCGGGGAGAAGAGCCAGCGCATCCTCTAATGTAGCAAAAGAAGAAGCAAGAGCCTGGAAGATTGCCGGAATGTCATCAGACATGTTGTTCCGGAGAGACTCTAGTTGTGCTACAGTCCTGGGGTCCTTTTGTTGGTTTCCAATCGCAGCGAATTGTGGGTATGTTAGGATGTTGACAGGCACTTCCAAGCCCTCGTGGCTAATCTTCCATTGGGGATATAGTACAGGCACACCGTCTGCCGTCAACTGTACGAACAATCGAACATATTCTCCAGACAAACTAGATCCAGTGATCAGGGTATGAGGCTGCGAATCTAGCTGACTTGTAGCTTTCCAGTACGTTGCGAAGTGAGTGATTTCGAGCGGTATGCCGTGGAAAGGTTTGACGACTTGGAAATCGAACGTTATTCGGCCAATGGCTCGCAGCCTTGGATCGAAAAGTTCCAGATGCCATTGTCCTACGCTCTTCCTCGGATTTGTAAAGACCCTTGACGATGCTACACCACGGGCAATGACCTTGGATCCGATCGTCGGGTAGACGTCAAAGTCTATTGAGAACGTGTCGATGTTTTCAATCTGGAAAGAAATAACTTTGAACTCGTCCTGTATTGGAAGCAGTATGTTTCGGGGTATCAGATCTGAGCTCTTAGAAGAGATCGTGAGCCTTGCTGCAGGATACTTCGACTCGTCATAGAATTGTATTGCATGCTTTCCGAACCGCTCGAAGCTAATAACTACGAACGTCTTGGTGTCGAGGAAGTTGTGGCCATATCTTCGGAAGGGAATTATAGGGGGCGGCAAGATGAACTCGGGGATACCTTCGGCGTCGCCCTCGGTCTCCATAGGACCAGGGGCGATTCCAGAGGCGGTCTGCGTCGTGATTTGAGGCGAGACTTGCTTCTGTATCGATAAGCCTACACCGTGACTGACAGCAGCAAGCAGCTTCATACATTCGACATGGCCTTCCCAGGTTGCGTAGTATAGCGCAGACAAGGCTTTCTCGTCCACGACATCAACATCAACATGGCACTGAAGGAGTGTCTGTAAGCACTCGACATGGCCCTCACTCGCCGCATGGAAGAGCGGTGTCCACAGGTAAAGCTTATCGGGCTGATTCAGATCTGCGCCATATTTTTGAAGCAGAAGCAGCATCTTTGGTGTCTTGCCAGATCGCGCCACAAGATGCTGTGGATACAGGCCTTCGGCATCGGGGAGCATCTCCGCGTCGACTTGGAGGAGGAGCTCTACAATCTCCATCGAGGCATACTGGCATGCGAGGTTCAACGGGATATGCTCAGCGGGGCCGGATCGCGTCATGTCTGCCCCTTTCGAGAGAAGCATCTGCACGCATGCCAACTGGGAATGCACAATGGCGTGGATGAGTGGGGTGAAGCTATCCTGGTCTCGGAAGTTGACGGTATGTGGTGCGACCTTGAGGAGTTCTTCAAGAATTTCCAGGTGACCATGCATCGCTGCATAATGCAAAGGTATTCGTCCGTACACGTCTGTCACATGTAAATCAACGTCAGCCGCCAAACCTGCTCTTAAAAACTCCACCCTTCCACAGATGGCAGTCTTGTGCAGACAGTTGCGCTCATTGATCTCATCTTCTTGCTTCAGATTGACTAGCTTCGTGTTCAGTATTGTTCTTAGTGCGGCCTCGGGACCCTTTTCAACAGTGCTGAGGAATGCTCTGGTGACTCGTTCTTGTGCATCGGTCAGCTTAGACAATCGAGATAGACAATCTTCAATTTGAATGGCGTTCGAAGCGTTAATGGCCTGGACAATCTGATTGTCGAGCACAAGATTTGCTTCGAGAGATGGTTCGGCGGGTCTTGACGGAACATTTTCTTGCGGGACTTGCATGCCCTCCCCATCGGCCCACCCGGAGAAGTCGAGCAGAGCTTGTGTTGCTTGGTCCGATAGAGTGCTGATGACGTCGCGGTTGAAGCATGGCTGAACCTCGACGGCGCGCGCAAGATAGAGCTGTTTTTCCCGTGACTAGTAAGCCAGTCAGCCAGTGTGCTGTCAAGTTTGCGGAAGTGTGTGTGTGTGTATGACCTTTGATGTCTTATCCCACTGCCAAAAATTAGCTTCAAATTGATAGCGGGAGCTAATTGGCAGCAAACCTTCTTCAAGATCTTTGAGAACGCTGTTGCATTGACTTCCACAAATTGCTATGCAAGGTTAGCTTGTTGCGCCATAAGAACATGCGGGCCGGTCACCTCCAACTTATTGAGATCCATGCTAAACTGCTTCAAGCCTTCCTCCAAGGCGATATACCTTGAAGATGACTTGGAGACGGATTGGGGGTGTTGCTGCATGACTTTTTTCTTGTCGAGAAGGGTGCTTAATCGTAACCGCAGCTAGAGAGGGTTTTAGCAACCGAGGGCCCCAAAAGAGCGGTTGTATGCGCACCTCGGCCTCTTTCTGTAGATAGAAGGTGTTGACCTTCTCGAGCTCTCGTTCCTGGGTACAATTCAGTAAGATATGGTGATGTGCAAGCTGCAGCAACATACCAATCGGAAGAAGAAGGTTGCCTTGTTCGCCTGCAGCGAAGACTGCGGGTCCAAGACGTCGAGCCCATGGCTGCTTTCGCCCTGGGCTGGGATTATTGGAGTCGTACTGAGTCTCTTGATAAGCTAGAAGATGTCAGGTACGACTGAACAGGATCAGAAAGGGGGGGGGGAGGGGAGCGGGAGGGGCTGTGGATACCTTCTTTAGGGCCTTGTAGTCGACAAAGCTGGCGGCATATTCTGGAATCTCCAGCTGCCGCTTCTGAATGTGCTTTCCAAACTTCCTAGAAAAACGGGACGAGTCAGTGGGTTCGTCTTTGGAAGCTAGACTTGTCGACGAAGCAGTCTTGCGCACCACCACAACGGGGAGCGGGCGCGAGTCCATTGCATTGGAACATACATGATGATGGCAGCAGGAAAAGAACAGAGAGAGGTGTCACAGAGCGCTTGAAGCTTCGGCACAAAGTGATGCGCAAGCGAAAGCCTGCGTCCAAGACGAGGGCAGAGCGAACCATACAGGACGGGGCTCCACAGGTGGTGCTCGTAAGCAGAGTCCTATAGGGCCGGGGTGACAGGCAGAAAAGAAAGAAATCTGCCAGATGAGGCTGCTCCAAGGTAACGTGAACCGGAGATGCGTCGATATAAGCCGAGGAGGGCCAAATGACGTCCTTGCTGGGACGAAGAAGTGCAAAGGTTCGCGTGGACCTTGTTTTGCACCCCACGGTCAGTAATTAGCACCTTCTGGCAGGTGCCGAATGAGGGGTCGACATGAGATGGTACAGACTCACTTGTTCTCAGCAGGCCACGATTGTGTGC
Source organism: Helminthosporium solani (assembly GCA_022560085.1). Lineage (NCBI taxonomy): Eukaryota > Fungi > Ascomycota > Dothideomycetes > Pleosporales > Massarinaceae > Helminthosporium > Helminthosporium solani. The sequence continues at coordinate 20,365 of JAFISD010000098.1, forward strand.
ATCACTGGGGAGGAGAGGGCAGAAACCTCATGCTTTCACGCAGACGTCTGGCCCGACCAATAGCAAGGCAGAGCTGGCCCACGCTGTTGAATGGCTGTGTGAATGTCGAGCAAGCCTTTTTGGTGGATGACAGGGATGTGTGCAGGAGGTGGAGACTGTAAGAAACGCTTCTGGAAGGTCGTTGGAGCCAATCGCAGCGCCCGTATGTGGGGTAATTTTCAACCTCGCTTATGTCAGCTGCCAGAAGTGGCAAAGGGCATGCCGGATAGGGTAGTGGAGTGGAGGTAGAGTGGAGGTGACATATGCTTGTTCGCCTTCAAGTATTGTACTAGACGATATCTACTACTAGATACATCCGACCACATCCAGCCCACAGGGGCAGAGAAGCCACAGACCCGACAGTCGGTTATGACGCATGCAGGGTAGGTAGACAGGCACACAGGACAGGCACACTGGGTGACAGGCTCATGTTCATGCTCAGCCTGCATCACGTGAACGTCCCGGGAGCGAGGCGCTTACTTAATCACGTCACATGACAGGGGAGGGGCGACATCGACATGGGCGCTGTGTACATGTATGTTGCATCTGTCATTCACTCCCAGGATATCATCATCGCAGGCTCCGCAACATCCTCCATCCTATGCTTTTTGAATACGCAAACCCTATTAAAGCCTCTCCAATTTACCCGCTCCCAACACCCTGAATGCGGAAACCGAACTACGAGGGCCGGCCGAGGCGTTGCAGACTTGTAATCATTCAAATCCCTTCGCAGGCCGAAAACCAAACTACGAAAGCGGGCTCCTATCGCCGGGAGCCGTGGAATGGCACGTGTTGCTGAAGCTCCTCACAGACCGTAGACATCCCACCCATCAAGCTCGGCCGGAGGATTCGTATTGCTGTCTGCAGCTGTCGCTCCGGTGCCACGTTTGTCGAACGGCGTACGCGTGGCGATGTCCGCGGTAAGATCTTCGTCAAGTCACAACTCATCGTCCTCCATCTCAGAAGGCTTCAGAAGGCCGCCGACCTTCATTGCGCGTTGTCGCTCATTCTCTTTCGCTTTTATCGCCGCTGCATCACGTTCTTCGGCGAAGAGCTCGGCGTTGTCGCCCGAGAACTCCTTGAGCGAGATGAGGAAGTCACGGAGGATGATCTTGAACCGGTTGAGATCCGAGTTGGTGGCAAAGAGACCATCGATGAAGGTGGCGATTTGTGCACTGTTCTTGTTAGCTTTGCCTGGCCCGTGCAGCAAGTGGTAGAGTACGTACGTTTGAAGGTTGGGGAAGGCCGTCACCAAGAGATTGCCGACAAAGTTGCGCAAGAACTCGCGGTTAGGGGTGCCTTCGGCCGCCATGTCCGGCGAGGTATAGATGGGACCGTCCAGTTTACCCGAGTCGACCAGCCAGAACATCTTTGCGAGAAGCATAGACTGAGACTTGAAACCAGCCTTGTGGTCGCTGTCTGTGACGACAAAGAACACGTCCTGCAGTATCGTGGTGAAGAATTGCTGAAAGAACCCATTGCGCGTCTGCGGTTCCGTCTCCGCCATATTAGAGATCAGCTCGAAGCACATTGACAGTCCAGCACTCTCAACTTCGCGGTTGTCGTGCTTACTGGCCCACATGCACGAGTCAATGACGAACTTGAAAGAGCGGCCATCTAATCGGAGCAATGCCGGGAAGCATCGAAGATTGATAGTTCGTAGGAGCTTGAAGAACTCGACTCGATGCTCGGGGTATTCAGAGAAGTCTTTGTTGATCATATCCAGCGTACATTCGAATACGCTGTCCATAATATTGATGATCTGGTCTTCCATCATGCTCTGCGAAATAGTCAGCAAAAATGTTCTTCTCTGGCTGAGCGAGGCGAACCATGTGTTTGCTCAGGTTAGGTCTCCAACGTACATGTAATTTATTAATGATGCTAGTCATCACATTTAGCACCTCTGCTTCGCGAGCATCTGGGACGTTGCTTTTGTAGTCGAGCAAAACCGCCTCCAATAGTTTGGGCACAATGTTGTTATGGATCATCTCCAAATCGTCTGCCTTCTCCACATACGTGTTGATCAGCTTCAGAATCTCCTTTTTGATGGTACGGAGACCTCGGATGCGCGGCATCTTGGTGGCAATGTTGCCTTCCCGCTGGACAGCCTCATCGATGAGCTGAGAGCTCGCTCGGTACATTGTCAGCATATCGAAATAGATGCGGCCAATCTGGGGGTAAAAGTAGGACCCAATCGAACCACATGCAGCGACATTCGTCTTCATGATGTTGCCCACAATCTTGATCACTTCGGTCTCCTGCAAGCAAGTTGGGTCTTGGTTAGCCTGTGCAATGATATTATCCCAAGCTTGGTTGGGTAGTGCCATGAGATCGTGAATGAGGCGCTCCTGCAAGCTCTTCTGGCCCTGAGCACTGATCATGTAGCCACAAGCCTCATAAAAAGTGTGGATTTGTTGAGGTGCTAGATCTCCAGTGATCTTACGTAGGTTGCGAACGATCTCATCAATAAATGGCTCCGACTCGCCGGGCTGATGCGCAACGAAATGCCGCCGACACTTGTTTGCGATCTTGATGAAGGTATCGCAAGCCATGTCTTGCACACCCTCGTGAGTCTCGTGCATGAACTCAAAGAGCTTGTTGACCACGGTTTTTAGGAATTTCCAGTGGGCCTTGAGGAAACGGGGATACTGGCCGACAATGTACATGATGTTTGAGGCGACGACAGCTTTATTGTCTTTTCCGCGCTTCATTTCCGTCAAGCCAAGGAGGTCTTTGATGACGGTCACGAGGAAGCGCTTCTCAGTCTCCTCATTCATAGCACCCGAAATTGAGCCAATGGCCCAGCAGAGAGTGTTGCAGTTGCTCCAGGACCATTCGGTTCCGTCAACTTGTCGAGCTAGCTTCTCCGACATGATTTGCTCAGTGTCGTTGACATCCAGATGGGTCAGGAAGACTAAGCATTCGCGGGTCGACTTGTACAATTGGATCGTATCGCTCTCTTTGACAAACTCGCGCACGATCTCACCCTCGTCATTTTCTACAATAAGGACCTCTTCGGGTCGAACCATCTTCTCGATCATGACGGTACGAAGGTTGGAAAGAATCTCAGCGTACTTGTGCTTTCGAAGAGGATAATTGGCCAGTATGGCGGGGTCCCTAGCGCCCCCGTTCGTAGCGGCCAGACCCATGTTGAGCAGTGGGTTCATGTCACTTATCGGAAGAGCCTGCATCTCGTCATAGAGTTCTGACACCAGTTTTGTCCAGTACTCCAAGCAAATCTTGAAAATCTCCCGATCATCGATCTGGCTAATTCGGATAAGATAGAAATGGCCGTGGGTAAGGAAATCCCTGTTCATCAAGTTCTCAATGACGTTCAAATGCATGGTGAAGAAGTTGGTGAGGAACAAGGCGAGGTTTTGCACAAACTCCTGGTCTCGGCTGTTGCTCCCCGAGTATGTGCTCTTGAGATCCAGCGTCAACGGTATGATCTTGGAAATAGCTGTCAGAGTCTCGGTGAACATCTGCACGAGCTTTTCTTCGTAGGAGGCTTCGGTGGGAAGTCCGGCGATCTCAGTCAAGCACTTGAGCGTTATGTTGCGGAAGTCGGGAACGTCGAGGAATCGGCTTCGGAGGGTCTCGATAAGACTGGAGCCGCTTGGAGGGGTCTCGAAGATGTAACCGATCGGGATCCAGTTCAGGAATCGGAGCAGGGTTTCGAGCGTCGCCTTAATCAGCGAGGCTTCGGTCGCTGTGCGGAGAACCTCGGAGCAGAGCTGGTAGATGGATGTGAACTCGTCGCACATGCTCTGCTTGAGCTCGCGTCGCTTCGCCGATGTCATCTGGTCCTCGGAGTAGTCAAAGACCTCCTCCGACAGCAAACGCAGGATCGCCATATTGTTCTCGCAGATGGGCAGGCTGCTGTGGCAAGAGGAGATGATCTCATTGATGAAGGTGGGCCAGTTGTGTGGCCATTCTTGCTTCAGGACAGACACAAGCACGAGGTTAAGCTTGTTCAGCAGGGTACGGTCGATGGCAGAGCGGTCCTCGTTGTTGGACAGCTGGATGATGAAGTTGACAATGAAATTGCGGATACCCTGGCATTGTTCGCGAGGCAGCACCTTCCATCTCGTCACAATCACGTTATCGAGGACTTGCAGGCCGATGTCTGCTCCACGTTAGCGGGCGTCCCTTCCGCACTGCTCCGCGCGGAACGGCTCACATTTGGTCTGCGGGTACTGTGCCTCTTGGAGAATCTTGTCGACCAGAAGCCACGCGTCGGGGTTCTCTTTGAACTGAAAAGGAGTCAGTGTGTGCGTCAAGGAGCAAGAGGGGGGACAGGTGGGCCTACCTGGTTCAACGTCGCCTGTGCCTGCCTTTGCTGTAGTAGAGAGGGAGCACATGTTAGCCGGTCTTCCTCGCTGTACGGCGAGCGGGCAGGCTTACAGGCTCTCCGCGACCCTCAAAGAAGGCGCGCACTGTCACGTCCAACTCTTCGATCGATAGCGACATTGCAGGCCGCTGCGCGAGGGGACAAAGCCTCCAGACAGCTTCAAACGTCGTGTACTCTCTCCGCGTGTGGCCCGACACGTACTACACGAGCACCCGAGGGCTGTGACTGGATGGAGGAGAGAGGTGCGGCGATGGAGGTGAGGCCCGGGTGCCTTGATGGAGTGCAAAGCTGATAGTGGGGCACGCGGCCGCGGCAATATGGGGGGGTGCGGGCGGCAAGGAAGGAGGCGTCTTTGGGGGAGATGGAGCTTGGTGCAGCAAACACGGACAACGAGGCTCTGTCTTTGCTTTGGCGGCAAGCCCGAGAGCTTTGCAAATGGGGGGTTGAACGGCGCAGAGAGAGAGAACTGAATCGTCTTGTCGACCCAAGCAGCGATAGCCGCTAATTAGGTCACAATTCGCGCTAGAGCCGTTTGGGACGCCAGTCGCAGAGCCTCACGTAGCCGGGCCGTCACGCTGGAATTCCTGCATATAGACACCCACACACCTACCGGAGTTGATCACCGCTGCTGCATATAATACTCATTCTCTGTGTTTGCAAACAGTTTGAGTCTGCTTCGCTATGTCGCGTCAATACTGCAAACCCAGACGCCACCGAATGATTGTCGTCCTGCGATGTACGCCATGCGTTAGCACATCGATTGACTACTTAAGTACCTAGGTATGTATTGATCCGTCCAACGCTGTCACCTGATGACATACACGTTGTGCTCCACTTAGCCGGTTATTAGTCCAGAAGACAGCACTACAACCGCCCCTCTCTATTGTCAAGTGGAGTTTAGTTCAAAGAATATCATTGTGACAACGCCCTGCCACGTTACAGGGTACTATACCGCGCATATGCCATACTGGATGTGCAGTTGGGCCAACCACGTCAGAGCCTGTAGAAACTTACTAGAGGACAATATCAGGACGTTGACATGGCATGAGTAATATCATAGTTTGGAACAGTTTCGCTGAAAAGATTTGTGCAGAGGGCAAGCTGCTGGCGGGAGAGTTGCTAGGGGAGGGGCTAGGAAGCCGGGGGGACTGAGTCAATGGGATGCTTGTCTAACATGCACTTGGACAATGGAAAGTAGAAGAGAAGATTCTAGCTAGGTAGGATCCAGTCTGTATCCCGCATACATCGGGCATGCCATTTACGCGCCCGTTGCCGTGTCCCTTTCATCATCCGAAGCCCATACCGACGCGAGCCAGCTGTCGTGGTGCTAAACAAACTGTACATGAAGTGAAATTCCTAAACGCCTCCCAGTCCGTTTCCCCGTACTCCACAAGAATGAAAGCCATGAATGATCAGATAGCCGCAAACGCACAAAAGTAGGCGGCCTTGAAACTATGCCTTGTCCGCCTCCTCTTTGGGCTCTTCATTCTCCAGCTCTGCGGCCGAGGTCTCGCGGTTCAGGCTTGTCTCGCGGTGCAAAAAGGTGTGCTCTTTCACGGGGCTGCCGCTGAGGCCCTTGTCCTGACCATTTTGCTGCTGTCCGTTGGGCGTAGGCGGCGCGATGTGGGGGATCTTTTCGGGCACCGGGTGCTCGCGGCCAATCGAGGTGACGCCGATGTCAGAAGCCTTGCCGGCCTTGGAGAGAGCGTAGTCGCCGCTGTCGAAGTACTTGCGCTCCTGCGGGGTACGCGTTAGCGAAGGTGTAGCGAAAGACGAAACGAAAGTCATGAACAACACCAAGCTTACCTTGAGCTTGTTTTGCAGCAGATCCTTCTTGTTGGGCAGCTTTCCGTAGAGACGGAAGAGTTTCGCCTCCTCGGGGGACATCTTCTGCAGCATTGTTAGAGCGGGTGCATGTCGGGGGGCAGCTGCGGAGCCACCCCTATAACGAGGTCTCGCGCAAGGGGGCCGGCAATGACGTACGCTAATGTCCACCTTGTTCGCCTGGTGCGGATTCATGGTTGCAGGTGGACGTGATATGGAAGCAGAGGAATGCGAATGAGGCGGGGTAATGGGTGCGTAGGCGGAAGGGCGGGAACAGCTCTGGTCCTTATTCTTTGTCGGTTTGCCAACAAAAACAAATCAGCACCGTAGCTTGTCAGAAAAGCTCTCGATGTCGTTGACCGGCAATAGTAAACAGGGACAGGGTGGTTGAGGGGGGAAAGGGGGGGCCACCGAGCGTGATGGCAGCGTGCGATTGGGCGGCAAGGTAGACACTTTTGGGCGAGTACTGTTGCCTGGCAGCGAAGAATGGGCCAGCTGTGATTCTAATCTGTAACTCGTGGTTGGGCGTTTGGCGGTTTGCCGTCAAGTCAGGGAAGCAAGTCAGGGCAGAAGGTTGAAAGGACCCCTCCGGCTGCGAGATGGGGCGTCGGTGCAGTAGCGTGCCAGACACGAGACAACACAACGGCGGGCGGAGGGCAGAGGCGGAGGCAGAGGCAGATCGAGCTGTAGAGGAGGTATTCAAATGAGGATCACAGAGCGCCGGTGGGTGAACAAGTCGCGCGAGTAGGCGTGGTGGTCGAGTTGAAGCTCTGGGAGGAGGGAGGGGTAATGCACCACATATGTAGCAGAGTGCAGAGGTGGGCCGACGGCTGCAACTCTCTCACGCTATTGCTTATTTGTAAAGATAGTTCTTCCCAGTGCCAGCGACACAACAAGATTGGGCATAGGCGAGGCTGAAGATTGCGTGGACGATGTTTGGCCATGGAAGTTGATGGCCATGATCTACACTGTTCACGGACTGCGACAACGTCACGCGTGCTCGTCGGGGGGAGGATGTGGAACCTTGATCGCCAGGGCCGCTCATCTATCACTGATCTCTGCCCACAGACTGGGCTTTGGCTATAGATAATCGACGATTTCACATCAATTGTCTTTGCCTATCGTATAGATGGTTCCTCTTAGATGGAGGCTGCGTGGGCGCAAATCAATCATGTCTATAGATATACGGAGTACTCCGTACTATGAAGTAATAGTATGTAGGCTTCTGTAGGCCACCGTCTGTCGACATCTAATAAGTATCTGTCGGTCCTGTTCAAACCTTGGCTAGCCAGCTCTCACACATCATTAACCACCCGGGGAGACAGCAAACACATCCGCACCAAGCCTCGTGCGTCCAACTATCCAAGCCTCCCGAAAAGAAAAAAGCAGTGGTGAAGACTCGGTAGAGTGACAGGTTTCCCTCTCATTGGCCAATCAGCAGCGAAGCGTGCAGCTGACTCTTCCACACCAAGAAAGGCACCCAGCAGCATCCTACATCCATCCCAACGCACATGGCCAACGTTGATCGTCCGGCGGGTAAGACCTTTGTGGTCGAGCACCTAGACCCTGAGCTCGAGGCTTGGTCGTCGTTGGAGTATGCCAGCATTGCATCCGAGAGCCAGGCTTCAGGCGCTCGATTTTTGCTCTCCTCCGTCCCCACCTCGCTCAAACTACCAGAAAACCTACAGCATGTGCCAGGGTTGAACGTCGAAACGAGAAGCATCGAAGACATCTTCGCCGACAAGAAAGACAGAGTGTGTCTGCTCGACCCCGCAGCATCTCAGGACCTGAGCCCCGAGGACGGTGAAACGTTCGATGTCTTCCTATTCGGCGGCATTCTTGGTGCGTGGTCTGCGCCCATACTTTGTAGGTGAGATGCTCCAGATAGATGACTGACCCAACTCTGGTATAGGAGATGATCCGCCTAGAGGTGAGTACTACCGCGTCGGGGAAGCGTGACCTTGTGCTTGTCACCGGTCGGCTGACACGTTGCCTTGTAGATCGAACCTCTGAACTGCGCAATAAGGGTTACCAAGGACGTCGCCTGGGGCCCGTACAGATGACGACCGATACCGCGGTGCGTGTTACCCGGATAGTTGTCCAGGACCGAGGTGGGTGACGGCTTGTGCGATTGGCAAAGTGAACTTGTAAGATGCTAACGGGATCAAGTGCCGGTCGCTAAGATTCCTTATGTCGACCACCCAGAATTGCGGATCAACAAGAACGAGAGTACTGAGATGCCATTTCGCTATGTTGTCGGCAAAGATGGACGCCCAATCATGCCAGAGGTAAGAACACAAGGCGATTCGATTGCCAACGTTTCGACAACGTTAGTGTACTTGCTCATCTGTTGGTTAGGGAATGGTCGAGTTGATTATCAAAGACACTGAAAAAGGACTTGACGGTCTGTTGTGAGATGTGTACGCGCCGAACGTCACGACTGCGGCCTCAATGAGACGACGGGTCTTGCTGTGAGAAGGGTCCACGCCCTACGCCACTGTGGCATGCAGCCTTCTACACGAGAGTCGAAGGATGCCTGTTTGGGCAGGTTTCGTGGTAGCGCTGCTTCTGGCAAACGGTTCCATGTGCGAGGGATGGATGGGGCACTGTGTAGTCTTCGATATCGTCGGCCGGACTCACCTCTGGCGTCTGTTTAGCACCGCGACTTTCTTATTGCCGGCCATGGCGTGGGCCTGGGGGTTGAGCTGGCAGCTGGACAGGTGCTCTAGGTACGAAGTAGATCGGATTGGATACTTATTAGTAGCCATCGAGCCCGGGAACAAGTGTTCGCAGCCACTTCGTAGACTTTGTAGAAGTGAACCATGCACCCATGTTCTCCACACCGTTTGCGCGATTGCTATACAACAGATATACTATGTAGTTCTGTGTGATGAAACAGTGGGTCAGTCTCTTGGAAGGGGCCGGCTTGCATGTGCATCTCACATTAGGTACATGCTGTAAGGGGTCTTCAGATCAGCGACACGCAGTTCCGGATGCCTGAAAATCTAGGCTGACACATGTATGAAGCACATAATGAAGCGCAAATGTAGTGGTTTCGGCACAGGATGTCGACTCGAGACGCGGTTGTTGGCCCATCCGAGGACAAATGGTGGCGTTTGATTGGCTGACGTTGGAAGACTGTGTTGAGAACTGCTGTCGGACACCAGTTGACGAACCACGATCATCAATGATATATGCCACGAGGACAAAGATGATGGAACCCTTTCCTTCATCCATATTTTCCGCTAATTTCTTCACAGTAAATTTGATTTGCCTACTTACATAGACTCCCAAAGATATATCCGTCCTTAATTGACGTATCCCTTTTCTCCTTGCGCGCCCGGTCGGTTCGCGGCGCTCGGCCTTCGTATCCCTGCGCCACTCTTCATAAACTCCACCTGGTCCATTCTCAACGTCGTCGCCATCCTGCAAGTTCTTCCCAGGCGACACATCTCCCAGCGCCTACCAACCCGTGCGGACTGGTGCCCTGGTTTCGTCCTACGCGTCCGTCCGTGTGCCTTTAAAATCTCCCCAAATCCCATGCGATAGCCGCGGCATCTCGACCCTCTCCTACACTCATTATGCTATTCACAACTGCGCCGTCGCGATGGCGGACCGCAGTGCTGGGCGGCTTGCTGGCATCGATGTCATGGCTGCCGCATTGCGCTGCCCAAGCCCAGGTAGAAAAGACGCAGGCCGATTACTTTGTCCACGAGCTCCCGGGAGCGCCACAGCCGCTGCTGAAGATGCACGCCGGGTAAGGGATAATACACCGACAGGCGCAACGAGAGGACGCTGACATGGTACAGGCACATTGAAGTCGATGCCGAACACAATGGAAACCTTTTCTTCTGGCATTACCAGAACCGCCACATCGCGAATAGGCAACGGACCGTCATATGGCTCAACGGAGGACCCGGTTGCAGCAGCATGGACGGCGCCTTGATGGAGATTGGTCCATACAGGGTGCGAGAGGGCGGCAACTTGGAATACAATAACGGCTCGTGGGACGAGTTCGCGAACCTGCTTTTCGTGGATCAGCCCGTCGGAACGGGCTTCAGCTACGTGAACACCGACAGCTTCCTTAGCGAGCTGGATGAGATGGCCGCCCAATTCATTATTTTCCTGGAGAAATTCTTTACCCTGTTTCCTGAGTACGAACATGACGATGTACGTGGAACCAACCGACTTGGATATGTTAACAAGCTGATACGTTTTAGCTATACATTGCTGGAGAGTCGTACGCTGGGCAGCACATCCCATACATCTCTCGCGCCATTCTCAACAGAAACAAAGATAAGAACGCCGAGCACCGACCGTGGGCTTTGAAGGGAATCCTCATCGGAAACGGTTGGATCTCGCCCTATGACCAATATCTCGCCTATCTTCCTTATGCGTACAAAATGGGCCTGATTCAAGGCGGAACTGACAAGGCGAAACGGGTCGAAGCACTCCAGACAAGGTGTGTCAATCTGTTGAATGCTGGCAGCAATCTCCAGGTCGATACGCCGGCCTGCGAGTCTATCATGCTTGCAATTCTGGAGGAAACCAAGGACGCAAAAGCGGAAGAAAACCAGCAATGTCTTAACATGTACGACATCCGCCTCCGAGACGACAGTTCTTGCGGAATGAACTGGCCTCCGGATCTTGCCGACATCACGCCTTATCTGCATCGCCAGGATGTTGTTGCTGCCCTCCACATCAACCCCGACAAGAAGACTGGATGGCAGGAGTGCAACGGTGCTGTTTCTTCGCACTTCCGCGCCAAGAATAGCGAGCCCGCCGTTGAATTTCTCCCCGAGCTTCTCTCCCAAATCGAGGTTGTGCTGTTCTCTGGTGATCAGGATTTGATCTGCAACCATCTCGGAACCGAGAGTATGATTGACAGGATGAGCTGGAATGGTGGCAAGGGATTTGAACTGTCTCCAGGCGTCTGGGCTCCTCGCCGCGACTGGACTGTTGAAAACGAGCCGGCGGGCACCTACCAGCAGGCAAGGAACCTCACCTACGTTGTCTTTTACAACTCGAGCCACATGGTGCCATTCGACTATCCGAGGCGTACGCGCGACATGCTCGATCGATTCATGGGCGTTGACATCAGCGCCATTGGCGGTGATCCCTCCGACAGCCGGCTAGATGGAGAAAAAGGCCCGCTCGTGAGCGTTGGGGGCCACCCCAACTCCACCAAAGCGGAGCAAGACAAGACGAAAGAGATGAAAGAAGCTGAATGGAAAGCTTACTATCGTTCAGGAGAAGTTGCGCTTGTTGTGGTCGTCATCATTGCCAGCTTATGGGCATACTTCATCTGGCGCGATCGCCGTCGCCGATCTAAAGCTGGCTACAAGGGAGTCGAAGGGGATGAAGGCCGCGAGTCGCTCATCATGGGCATGGGGCTCGACAACTTCCGCAGACGGAACGAACGCAGAGATCTTGAGGCGGCTGACTTTGATGAGAGGGAGCTCGATGATTTGGACGGTGGGTCCAGGAAGCCTTTGAACGGGCGTGCCAATGATGAGAAGGAAAGGGTACCCCAGAATGACAGCACGTTCAGCCTCGGAGGCGCAAGCAGTGATGGCGAAGGCAGCGGTGGTGAGCGGGACAGAAGGATGGCTGCGAGGGAGAAATCGTTGCACTAAGTCTGCGTCATGTCCGTTGGTAAACCTTTGCTTGGGCGCGTGGTTTTTATCACAAAAAGCTCCTGATAGAAGTACAGGAAGTTGCATTTGCAGGCGTTTTTACATATGTACGGTTGGTGGGTATAATTAGAGTCATTTTGGATACTGGAAGATATATAAACACATAACTATTGTATTCACTTAGAACAATCTTACAAACGTAAATGCGTTTCTCTCTGCTCTCCGACGAATCGTTGGATTAGTCAATGCTGACGCAGCAGCCAAGAGCGAGTTCACGCGGGCGCGAGCGGGGAGCGTCCACGTGATTAGGCTACCGCGGCGCGTACCTACCGTTCTAGGCGCGTCATGCGGTAGATAAGCTTCCCTCAGTCTCCAACCTCAACAACGCTCAATGCCCACAGTGACTTGAACTGCAACAATGCCTGCGTAAGTTATAGCCGACGTTTACGTGACGCATCTTCGACTGCGACGGGCCAGACGCTAATGATCATGCAGTCCAGGCGACCAGTACGGCGACGTAAAGAATCCATTCGAAGAACCACGCGTCAATCAGTTCTCAGCGCAACAAATTGCCACCATCCAGAGTCGCCTGAACAAGCAACTTGGCCCGGAATACATATCACAGCGGCCAGGTAATGGGGGGGGCAGGGTCGCCTATCTGGAGGGAAACAAGGCGATAGCGCTTGCGAACGAAGTGTTTGGATTCAACGGATGGTCAAGCTCGCTAGGGCAAGTACAGATTGACTACGTACGTGGTGCGCTTAGAAATGGCTCGAAATAGCGGCTAACATGTGCAGGTCGACGAGCATCAAAATGGCAAAGTCAGCCTGGGGCTATCGATCGTGGTGAGGATAACGCTGAAATGCGGGACGTACCATGAGGTAAACACGGTAATCCTGCGCCATTTGAATGTGTTTCTGATTAAGCTCAGGATGTCGGCTATGGGTCCGTTGAGAATGGTAAAGGAAAAGCAGCATCGTTCGAAAAGGCCAAAAAAGAGGCCGCTACAGATGGCCTAAAACGCGCGTTACGCACATTCGGAAATGTCCTCGGCAACTGTCTATACGACAAGGAGTACCTGAAAAAGGTTCAGGTCATGAAGGTCAGGCCGATCAAGTTCAACGAAGATAACTTACATAGGCATGCGGACTATGCACCACCGCCTAAGAAAGAGTCGGAGACGGTATTTGTAAAGGGGGAACCTGATCAGACGCCAGCCAAAACAAATACGATTCTGAGAACACGCACAGATCATCTGAGCGGTTCCATGACGGGCGAATTCGACGATGAGTTTGACGGTAATTTGTTCGATGGGGTTGAGATCACCGAGAACAACAGCAAGTCAGACCAGTCGGTACCGAGAGCACCCGAAACAGTAAGGCAGATAGGTACATCGAACGGAACAACGTCCAAACGAGCATCTCCTGTCAGAAACGCTGGGCCTCCTCAACGACCGCAGAACCCGCAAATGCAGACAGCATCCGCTGTAAGAGGGCCAAACAGAGGGCAGCAACCACATCCACAACATCAGCCAAACAGTGTTACGAGCAGACCGCCAGTGAACCCCCAGAATTCAAGAGGTCCCCAAACTCCAGTACCGCAACAGCCCGCGCCTCGGCCAGACGTGAACAAGCCACGACCACCTCCACTGCCAACAGTAGATATACACGCCGCACCTAAACCGCAGAATACACTCCAGCAACCACCAAATCAACCGCTACGAACCACACCTCCTGATGCCCAACAGTCAAGACCCGTTGCCTCAACCGTTACAACACCAGTCGCAAACCCACGCCCAGCTGTAGGCTTCGTAACCTCACGCGCCGCCTCGCTAATGCAAAACAACGAAGCAACATCCTCCCTGAGCAATCTCCCCGCCTTCAACCCACACGCTGAATCCCCGCTCCCCAAAGCACAGCGCACACCAGGTGTAGACCATACGCGTAGCATACCCGTCAAGCGCGGCGAAGTCGGCGCCCCTGCTCCTCCTCCCCTACCACCCAATCTCGTCCCCGCAAATAGCAGCGGCGCTTTGAACCGCCCCGGCCAAGCCCTGCCTCGCGGGAACACAAACTTTGTCAACCCACAGCAAGATATGAACAGACGCATAGGCATGCCTGGTGGCGCTGGTGCAATGGGCATGAGTCCCGGCTTGAATAGGGGATCAACGGCGTACAAGGTTCCTTCTAAAAGAGGACCATTACAGGATGTTAGTAATCAGAATGGCAATCAGCGTGGTGAGGCGGGTGAGCCTCAGGCGAAGAAGCAAAAGGTTGAAGGAGCCGGCTCAGGGGCTGGGGAGGGGGTGGAAAATGATGGGCCTAGTCTTGTGGCGTCGTGAGTGAATGAGAGAGTGAGTGAGCGAGTGAGCGAGTGTCCAGTTCGTGCGATGCATTCCTCGGCGTTGGAGCCTCTTTTCTTCTTCTTTTCCTTCAAAAGGTTTTGGCTTGGGCTGGGTTTGGTCGGTTTGGCAAAGAGGCATTTATTCTTTTTGCCTCCTTGTTTGGTGCCGAAACGATGCTGCTGGTGCTGCTGCTACCACTACTACTGTTTTTGACCTTTATTCGCGTGGGAAAGGATGGAATAGAAACGTATAGATATGAGGTATTCATTCGGTCGAAAACGACGATTTGGAACCAAAGGCATGTGAGCTAGACATGTATTCTATCAAACCATTTACGTCAATTTCTTTTCTCCCGAGCTTGCTGTTTCACGGATAGATACGGGCAGCTAATAGCACGGCATCACACGACACCGCACGCACGCACGAAAAACAAGGCCCCAACATCACCATGTCGATTCGATTCGATTACATTTCATCTGCTTTACCTCCCCTCCACTCCCTGCAAGAGACCGACAAGAGATTCCCCACCCAACCATTCATTCACAAAAAAGAGAAGGGGAAAAAAACTTAGTCAACCAATCAATCAATCCTACACATGAGAAACCGTATACGCCGTCACCGCCGCTAATGCAAGAAGCAGATTTTTGTAGAGCAAAGGGGAGGAAGAAGATACGAGATTCAAGAGCCTATTTGGAGCGCTAAATCACCGCTTCTTGTTACCTGGCCTTGGCTTGCATTCCTCGGGTCCGACGGGGTGGAGCTTGAGTTTGATGGGGTATTGTGGGTTGTTTGCGCTGTAGCTGTGGGAAAGTATTAGTCAGTGATGGTTTTTCCAGAAAAGGGGTGTGTGTGTGTTTGATGACTGTGGTATGGATGTAAACTTACCCCTTGCTCCAATCGTAGCTGATTGCATAGGCGAAAATGTTGCCGTCTTTGCTGAATCCTGTTGCCGTAATGGAGCCTCCGACATCCGGGTAGCCCTTGAGACGGTGCTTTGCGTCCTTATCCCAAAAGTGAAACGTGCCATCTGAGCCGGCGGTGCTGAAGGTGCCGTGCTCGGGATGGAAGGAGATGGCATTTACGGAGTAGACCTTTGCTATGTCGCGGGAGTTGGGATCTTGTTGGCGGTGACACTTGAAGGAAAAGTTGAGGCTGGAGGTTGGTATTAGCATCATGTCAAAAGTCGAGAGGAAGAGGGGGAGGGGGAGGGAAAGGTGTACCTGGTGTCCTTGTCGTCTACGTATTGGATCGCGCAACGACCCTCAATTGAGCCCACTGCAAAACCCGACGCGTCGCTGAAGCAGCTCACAACCCTCGTCTGCCACTTCAGGGGACTCTGGATGGTCTTGTAAATTTCCTTTGGCTTGGTCAGGTTGATGATGTGAATGTGGCGTTCGGCAGTCGCGACGACGAGAAGATTGGCCCTCGTATCCATACTGTAGACGCGCTCAGCGCAGGTGATGCCCGCAACGCATGCAGTGGTACTTGTGAAGTCCCAGAACTGGACCGTCTTATCCCAGGAGCCCGTCGCGAGCATAGCCTTGCCGTCCGCTTCGAAGAAACAGATTCCCTTGACGCCATCCGAATGCGGCTTCCATCCGTCGATGGGTTTGACTTCGCCGCCTGCCTGATGCGCGGTGAGATCGGCGTAGAAGATGGAACCTTGGTTGCCTCCCGCCGCGATCTTTGTGCCGTCCTAATTATCAGGCATATTAGCTTTTGCTTATTTCCAGGGCATGCTGAAGAGACACGAAGGAGCCAACTTACAGGCGACCAGGCAACACAGAGCGGGACCTCGCTACATGCAATCGACCATTTTCCATTCACGCTGCCGCCGCTGATCTCGTAGATGCGGATGACCTTGTCCCAGGCAGCCACGGCGAGGAAGTCATTCTTCAAGGACCATGCAAGCGCCGAGATGCTGTCTGTGGGGAGCAGGTTCTGCGGAACTTCAACGTCCTTGCTGATATCTCCGGTGGTGGAAGAGGGGGCGCTGGACGAGCCCTGACTGAAGAGCGTGGACATGGCGGCGGCGCGCGTCTGTCGTGGGGAGTTTTCGGCGTGGTGAGCTCTCTATGAACGTGTACGTGTGTACGTGAGTAGAGGTGTGTAGGCGCAAACGTCGGTGAATGCGCGAAGAGGCACAGTGAATGTAGCAGCTCTGCGAGAATTGGACGCCCGAATTGAAGGCAGCAGACAGGAGCTCAATGGGCTGGCCGACGCTTCTTTACGCTTCTGTAGCTCTTCTTTATCAGTCTGTAGACGGCAAAGAAAGTAGCTCTACACAGCCACGTGACAGCGAAAGGCAGAAGCACCCATGTCAGGCACCAGTCTCGTTTCCGCCTAGCGTGCTGCCTAACCCGGAAAAACCCGCGTGCCGACGCCAAAGACGAAAAAAAGCTTCTTGCAGGTCGGCTTCATCTCTCTCGTCAACATTCCCTCGCTCAAAGAATCGCAACGAAGCACACACGCAGAGTGTCTTTCCGGACATCTCTTCACCATGCTTTGGGAGAAAGTCCCCGGACGTCGAGTCCTTGTCGGCCTGCACCTTCAGCAACGAACCGCCATAGAAGCGCGGCCTCCCCACACGCAACAGCGCCTTGTCGCCCTACGCCCGCGTGCACTCTTTTCGTTTGCCGCCTTTTGACGCCGTGGGTGGACGGTCTGGCATTGGGACGAAGAGACGAGTCCGCTGGTCCCAAAACTTGCGTGCCGACAGGCTGAGAATGTCTGGAGGAGGGCGGCGGATGCGATGGTCGTTGGTGGCTTGGAGGGTTTTCTCGTCCAGTTTGTGGTTATGCGATTGCCTTTCCGCTCTGCTCAGTGATATGGGTGGGGAGGAGGGTAACTCAATGGGGCTTATTCTTGATGCGAGGGATGTTCACCACACACATCTTTTGGGGTCTGAGGACAGGTTCGGCTGTTCCGCTGCTTGGTCGAACAGGCCAGATTCGTCATCGTGGGCGCAGCCATGGATGTTCTATGATGAGACAAACGAAATAGAGTCAAGCACTGAGACTGCCTGAATCCCAAAGGGTAGGGCGGTCGATGGCGATCCATTTCTACGACGGTATCTGATGAACATTATCATGGTTGCATAGTTTGGCTTTTGCAATATCATCGTCGAACTTTTTTCGTCTTCTCGCTCCATCTATATTGTGGTATCATGTCGCTAAATGTTTCCTCCCGCTCACCTGGTCAAACTATATACATGGTCGTTCCATCAAGTAGCCTAGCCTACAATGAACTCCCTAACCTCTGCATATGCCTTGTCCAAGTCATCGTTGACAACAATCTTGTCATGGGGTGCGTCCTTGCTCTTCGCAAAATCCATTTCAGCCTCTGCCTGCTTGAGTCTCTTCAAAATGGCCTCCTCCTTGTCCGTCGCCCTGCCCCTCAATCTCTGCTCCAGAACCTCCTTGGACGGCGGGGAGAGGAAGAGGAAGCGCGGCCGGGGGAAGGTTGGATGGTTTGCTACCTGCTTTACGCCCTGTATCCCGTCAGTGTCTACTCTACCCAACCCCAGTCTTCGCATATACACAGGAAAGCCTCACCTCCATCTCGATATCAAGAATGCAAATCCTCCCCTTCTCCGCAATATCTTGCACAGCCTTGATACTGGTGCCATAGCAGTTTCCTCCAAACTGCGCATTCTCCACGAAGCCTTTCTTGTCCACCAGGTCCTGGAACTCCTCCGTGGTCACAAAGTGGTATTCGCGGCCATTCTCCTCACCAGCGCGGGGGTCCCGTGTGGTGTGGGATACGGAGAAGCCGAATTTGTCGGGGAATTCGTCGAAGAGGCGCTTAAGGATGGTAGACTTGCCCGCTCCAGAGGGTCCGCTGATCACAATAGGTGTGTGCGCTTTCAAGGCGGCCGTATCGATGGGAGCTATGGGCGCCATTCTGAGGGCACAGGTCGTGAGGGTGCGTATGCGAAAGGTTGCCGGGTTGGAACGACGCAGATGACGATGAGTCCTCTTTGAGGCTTGTGAGAGGACGGTGGCAATGTTGCGGTGACTCAGAGAGTTTGGGAAAACGGTCGAGCTTCGGGGAAGAGTCAATGGCATGGATACAAAGGACGGACAATGGTATTGGGTGGTGCTTGTGATTGGCGGTGAACGTGAAGGGGGCTTTTTGGTTTGCCGTGTTTGCACTGCGGGGGGAGAGTGGTGGCTTGGGGCCTTCAAGGTGGGCTGTCGATGACATCCATCGCGTTTTCGTGTCTTGACATTGTGAGCCAGAATTTCGAGCTCCTGCAACAATTCAAATTCAAGCATGCGGATGGAATCACAGTAGCATCGGCGTTTTGCTTTCTTTCCGTGCTTTTGCTTGCTGTGGGGCGGTCAACTTATATTCACCATGGTACGTACTTCACAGCTCCCTTTGCGTATCACGATGGCTTGCGAAACTGACATGCTCAGTCTAAACAATACCTCACTCTTCACACAATCTCCTCTGCCCATCCTTCGGACATCTTCGCCCTTGCGCCGACTCCCACGTCTATTCTCTCAGCTAGCGGCTCCTCGTCGATACAGATCCACAGCACCGCGTCTCCCGACTTTCCCTTGATCCAGACACTAGAAGGCGCGCATTCACTTGGCATTCATCACCTTGTTGCGGCGAAGGATGCGTGTCGGGCTGCGAGTGCAGGCTTTGAAGGCAGGGTGAGGATATGGAGTGAAGGAGAAGACGGGCAGTGGAAGGCAGACGGCGAAATCACTGGTAGATATACCCTACAGGGACAATTTTGGGATGAGAGAGGCTGGCGGCTAACCCTGATCAGACGGACTGAAAGCCGGTGATGTATGGGCGATTGCGCTGAGTGCGGATGGTTTGTACCTGGCGAGCAGTAGTATCAATGGCAAGGTGCACGTATGGAGCTTGGGCGAGGCTGGCATGCCGAAGATCAGGGAGTATGAGACGAAAGGCAGCTTTGGGCTGAGCGTCGGCTTGGTATGCATCCACTGCTTCAGGTACTCCTCTCCAGCATGTTAACGCCATTGTAGAGCCAGGATGGTCGTTTTACGGCATCGGGCCACGAGAATGGCTCCATATATGTCTTCAACAACGACACTGGCCGTCTCGCACACTCTCTTGCGGGCCTCGTTCACCCGGTTCGCAGCGTCGCTTTCTCGCCAGCGTCAAAACTACTTGCAGCGGGCGGAGATGCTAGGGTCATTGCACTGTACGACATCAACTCAGGCGAGCAAGTTGCAAACTTCACGGGACATGGTGGTTGGGTGTTGACGCTGGATTGGAGCGATACCGGGGAGTACCTGTTGTCCGGGTACGTAGACATGGCGCAACCATCAGCCGCGTAGAAAGAAGTTGGAGTTTGAGGAACAGTTGATATTGGAAGAACACACTAACACCGTACAGCTCCCACGATTCCAAAGCCAAGATCTGGCGCATAGAAACTAGAACCTGCGTCGCTACCCATTCTCATGGAGACAAGCCGTTGTGGACTGCAAAGTGGCTGCCGAAGAACACGAGAAGCGAAATGTTTGCATTGGGTGGAGGGAACAATGCCATCAGTTTCTACAGGGAAGCCGCCGGTTGAAAGATGAGTGGGCGGACGATGTACAAAAAGAGCCTTGTTGATGAGTACACGAGCAAAAAAGGGGACGCTCGTCACAACCGCGAAAATCTTGCCAACAAAGTATTACAAGGACCCAAACAACGTGGATGAAATGTAAAGAGGGCCAGAGTAAGTATTAATTACCTTGCAATACGGCAATTCAAAAACAGCTCTACAGCTGGGTCAACTTTCCCACCTCCATCCTTTTTCTCCCTTCATCGTTGGCCCAAAAGCTTCCCGTCGGCCACTCAAACTGCTCTATACAACCGTCTCGATAACCGGTGCTATATCCCGGTGCAACCGGAGTAATGTAATGCGCCTCCTTGATCTCGGCTGGATACTTCTGATAGACCCTATGTCGTTTGTTCTCAGCGAACTCGAGCATACTCTTAGTCCCACTGACAACAATATAGTCAATGAGACTGAGATGGCTGGTCATTTCAACCAGACCCATCGCGCCGTTGTGAGGCACACAAGGAACTCCAAATGCCTTGGCCATCAACATGACTGCAATGCACTCGTTCACACTCCCTAGACGCACGGCATCAATCTGCGCGACATCGGTAGCTTCAGCCTGCAATAGCTGTTTAAACGTCACCCTATTCTGCGCCGCCTCTCCTGTAGCAACACCCACCCCATAAGGCTTCAACGCCTTCCGAATCGTAGCATGTCCCAGTACATCATCCGGATTCGTCGGCTCCTCAATGAAAACGGGCTTATACTCCACAAGCTGCTTCATGTAGTTGATAGCTTCAGGAACGCTCCACACCTGATTCGCATCAATCATGATCTGGTACCCTTTGTCGTATCCCAAGATATCACGAACGGCGGAAAGCCGCTCCCGATCCGTCTTGACATCCGTCCCAACTTTGAATTTAAACGTCGTATACCCCTCCGCAATAGTCTCGCTCAACATGTCCTTCATCCTCTCCCCCGTGAACGCAAGCCACCCCGCCGATGTCGTATAAGCAGGCACCGCCCTATCCTCAAGCGCCTCACTAATCCTCTCCACCTTCCCCACTTCGGCAGCCCTCAACATCTCCACCGCGGATTCCGGTGTGATCGCATCAGTAATGTACCTGAAGTCTATCAGGCGAACAACCTCCTCTGGCGTCATCGAGGCCACAATCTGCCAGACCGGCTTTTCCAGTATTTTACCCCAGAGATCCCAGAGGGCATTTAGGACGCCGGCGACGGCGAGGTGGGTGACGGATTTCTCGGGGCCAAGCCAGCGGTATTGCGAATCAGAGACCATGTGGCGCCATGTTTTGCCCATGTTTGTGGTGAGCTGTTCCATTGTTTTGCCGACGACGCGCTCGGCGAAGATATTGAGGCAGAGGCAGACCACTTCGTTGCCGCGGCCGTTGCTAAAAGCCTACATGCATGAACCACAGTCAAGAGTCGAAGGGTTGTATCAAGGAAAGCTTTACATACGATGCCCTCGCCTAAGAGGTCCGCGTGGTTGGTCTGCAGCTGGATATACGGATGGCTACCATTTGTGCCCACGTGCATTGCGTCGGAGCCTACGCCGTCTAGACTTGTGGGGAAGCGGAGGTCGACTACTTTGAAGCCTGTTATTGTGACATCTGCCACCGATGGCATCGTTCGTTGAGCCATGTTGCAGATTCTAATGAAGCACGAATATACAGATAGTAGTAAGAAAGGTGAAGAAGCTGCAAGAGGAACAGGACAATGGAGGAGAGAGAGACATGTTGATTGAGTTGGGATGGGACACGTGCATGTGAGTAAGATGGGTCTTTCAAGTTTTCGTGGGGATAGTCGGAGACGCCTATGTACTTCTCCACAGTGTTGTGGGACATATCTGGGACGCAACACCACCTCCCGTGACAATCAAGGTAGCGGGGAGCCTATGTCCGCCTTTCCCCGCCTAACCGCCAGAAAATATGCACGGGGAGCGGCGGACTTGAACTCCACCTTGCGAGCAGGATGAAGAATGACTCGTGGAGCCCCGCGTGTTCCAATCCATTATCCGGAGTACTTTGGGGGCTTGTGGGGTAGATGCCGCGATGGGAATGGTGCCTTCGGTTCCGCTTTTCCTGCCTGACATACTCCAGATCCTCAGGCATGAGAAGGATCTTAATGGGTCTGGGGCTTTCCGCTAGTGATTGGCTTCATAATGGTTGTCTACAAATACTCGATGTTGCGACGAACATGCCGCTCCCGCAATAACCACCCTGGCGGATTCTCGACAAGATGGTGTCTCTCGCCAATTTGAGCGGTCACTGGCTTATTGCTATGGTCACAGTGGTAAACGCTGGTATGTTTTGTTGGTCATTTTGGAATTGGGTTGAGCGCTTCACTGACATGCGTTGTTCTAGCTTCCATGGCATGGTTTGGGTACGATCAAGGTGTTTTCTCTGGAGTCTTGATTTCGGCAGACTTCCTGCATCATTTCCCGGAAACGAGGAACGCGAATATTTCGGGCATTGTTTCCAGCTGCTTCTCTGTAGGTTGAATCGCTAAAAGTAATTCCTGTTTTAATGAGTTGTAGCTAGGCACTTTCGTGGGAGCTATATTCGCTTTCATCACTGGTGATAGGACTGGTCGAAAGCTGGCTGTTTTGATCGGTCTACTTTGTAATCTTGTGGGAGCGGTTCTTCAGATTGCTTCTTTCCATCTTCCTATGATGTTCATCGGGCGGATTATCAATGGGTTTGGAATGGGTGAGTTGGTAGTGATTCCATATATCAAGATGCCTGATTTTAATTTACAACATCCAGGCCTTACTTCGTCAACATGCCCAGTCTATCAAGCCGAATGCTCTTCACCTCGCGTACGCGGCAAATTGGTCGTTATAGGTAGCCTCTGCAACACAGTCGCATTCTGCTTGGCCAACTGGATGAACTATGGCCTCTACTTCAGCACCGGTCCTCTCCAATGGCGCTTTCCTCTCGCCTTCCAGTTGATATTTCCAATCATGGTCGGTGTAGCTCTCTTCTTTGTCCCAGATTCGCCTCGATGGCTGCTACTTAAAGATCGCGGCGAAGAAGCTCTTACCGTGATAGCGCGCCTCCAGGGTCCTAACGTGGCCATCGATGATCCCGCTGTCGTCGCCGAATTCCTCTCCATACAAACATCGCTCCGCGAAGAACGAGAGGAAGCCGCACGTACAAGTTGGAAAGACACGCTCCAATTCAGGGACAAGACACAGAACCTACGTCGCCTGTTACTATCCTGTGGTACTCAACTTATGCAGCAATTCTCCGGCGTCAACGCATTGGGCTACTACCTGCCAACCCTACTCCAACAATCCGTCGGCTTCTCCAGCCAAACCGCTCGCCTCCTTTCCGGCGTTAATGGCACTATATATGTTTTCTCAGCCTTTTGCTGCCTTCTCATCATCGATCGATTCGGTCGCCGCAAGATGATGCTGTACGGTTCGCTAACCTGCGGATCCTGCTATCTCGTCGCCGCCCTCACTATCCGGCAAACCGAGGTGGAGCCGTCGAAGCAGGCGGCATTCGGCAAAGCCACCGCCGCCATGTTTTTCCTGTATTACTTTTGCTACGGCACTTCGTTTGCAAAGGTGCCCTGGGTTTACAACTCGGAAGTCAATAGCTTGGGCTGGCGGGCCCGCGGCGCGGCTGCTGCGACAGGTACGAATTGGATATGTGCGTTTTGCGTTACCCAATTCACTAAAGTTGGTGTCAATACTTTGCACTGGCGATTCTACCTGAGTACGTACTACATTACGCTTTCCCCTCCTTCTCAATGCGCGATTGTTCTAGTGAGTTACTGACAGGATGTGGAATTGACAGTTTTCGCCATCTTCTGCTATTCGTATTTTCCACTTGTCTTCTGCTTGTATCCTGAGACAAGTCGTCGGAGTCTCGAGGATATGGATTTTATCTTTGAAAGCAACCCGCATGTTCTTGTTACGGGAAAGCGGGATTTGACGTCGAGGAAGAGGCCACAGGCTTTTATCGATGCAGAAGCGAGACGTGTCGAGGCTGGTGAGCGAAAAGGGTTTGTGGATATGCCACAGATGCTGGGTGATGTCAAAATGTCTGTTGAGTCGAACGAGCGCGTCGCTTAGTGCTCGTACAGTGACTTTTGGACCCTTTGAAACTTGAAGTGGACGATGGGAGAAGATTTATGAAAAAGGGGGAAATGGGGAGGTGACAAGAGTTCCGGTAATTTTACAGCAGTGACAATTACAAACAATCGCCCATGTCTATAGCGATTTATTCTCTAATCAAATCAACCAATCAAATGAATTCTTGATACGACATTTCCTCCTAATCTCCTTGAGTATACCCACGGCCGCCTCTAAACTACTTTCCAACCCCTTCGTATTCTCGCTCTTCAAATTCACAGCCCAAGGCTCCACGCAATCAATGACCAAGGTCTGCAGCTCGTCGATATCGGGCACCAGGTGCTGCAGCTGGTTGCAATGAACCGCCATGGTGAGAACCAGAATAGCGCCGAGGGATGAGATGGAAAAAGTCCAAGTGTAGGGGGATGATTCTTGTAGGACTTCGGCTGCGCGGCGTATGTATATTCTGCAGCTTTCTAGGCAATTGCGGCATTTGTCGAGGATGGCTTCGGGAATGGACATGGAGAAATTGATGCTGTCGTTGGGAATGATATTTGTGCATGATTGCGTCTTTTCAAACGCTACCGCATGCAGGACGAAGGGGCGGTGGATGATATGTAGTGCAGCAAAGTACCGTATCCCAAGTACGCGTTCGCGATCATGAACCGCAGGCCGAACGCCCGTCATATCAGGACGAAAAGGCTCGGGAATAGACCTGTGCCACGTACGAAGCTGCGAGTGAAGTTCATGACAAACGGTGAAAAGTTACCGAGTTGATCTCTATCAAACGTCCCTGCTCCTTCGCCACCTAGGTTCATCATCTGCGGGTACACGGAATTGTGGATCCTGTTGAATAGTCTGCGTAGGCTTATCTCGGCGAGGTAGTATGTTGTTTCTGGGTCGTCGGGGCAGCCGGATTGGAACGATGGGAGGGGCATGTGGTCGACGAGTTTTTGGAGACTACTCTGGGGGATTTCCAGCTCGGCGAGTCGGTCGCTTTCGATCATGAAGCAGCTCCAGAAACACCGGGCTATCTGCTCTCGTGAGGATGTTGAGCTGTGAGTGGGTGGAGTTTCCAGACGAGGGAGGAGGAAATGCGTGTGTGTTGCCGCCATATTGATTAAACGCCAGCTGTACAGAGGCCGGGTAAGATATGAGAAGTAGACTGAGGCTAGAATGAGAGCTTGGGAGGTCTTCACGTCCCATGAGAAGGTCCACATGGAGGCGGAGAGCAGCTCGGGTAGTGCTCTTTGCATGTATGCTATTCCGGGGAGTGGGGAACGAATGGGTTTCTCGATTGCGGTAGCCCCCAAGGCAAAGATGACTAGACACAGGCAAGTGTCGGGGCCTGAAGCAAGTCCGTGTTCTAGCACGCTGTTGTACCAGATTTCAAACTCGTCTTTGTTTAAGAGAGGATGGTAGCAATGGATCCTCGTGAAGAAAGCCCTGACTAACGCATCCGTTGTCGGCTTAGTGAAGTCAACGTAATCTGTCATGGTAGGCTCTTGAGGTACTTCGTTCTTTGACTCCAGGCGTAGGAAATAGTCCGAAGGGTACTGACCAATCATTTCTCGTATGGCTGGATTCAACAGGAGATGATTAGACGATGTGCTGTGCTTGTCCGGGATGTTGAGAGGAGGTAGTAGTTCATGAGTCTGCATGACGCCGATGTGATGAATTCCCATTGAGTGCTGTGGACTTGCATTATGTACAAATGTTCCAGGTGATACAGAAGAATCAGCAGCTAGTGGAGTGCTCCCAACAAAGGATGGCGGCGGCAGGGTGGGAGATGTTGGCAAATTGTTGTGCTGCATCATCTCGGTCAAGGCATTCATTTGTAGTGCATTGGCTTGGAGTAGATTCTCGATCCGATTCAACGACTCTTGCATATCTGATTCGGAGTGTAGTGAAACCGTTTCTATGGGCATTTCGTCGTAGACACATTCTGCATCCATCTCTTTGCAGGTCCCGCACGTTGGTTTCTGGGCATCGCAACGCCGTTTGCGCTTCCGACAGATTGTGCAGGCCAATGGTGTTCTTCTGCGACGGTAGCTCATTTTGTAGTAGATGAGAGCGTGAAGTAGATAGAGTTGGGTGATGTGACTGTGAGCGGGTCCATCTTTCCAACTGTAATCGCTAAAGTCACACACACTATGCCCGTATGGGTGAACTTCATCGACCTCGGTCTTCTCAAAACCATCCTCATTATCTTCGCTCGTCTTTGGAAACTCGTCGTATTTTTCCGCTGTGACGATCACGCATCTCGTGTTTATGTGTATGCGGGAACCTGCAAGAGTCAACTTTGTCATTGTTGAAAAGCCAATCTAGTAGAGATATCCTCCTTTCGTCCATCTCTCTTCTGTAATGTATGGATACTCTCACTAGTTTGCCAATAATACCACAGGCGGACTTTGTATCAAACATGTTTGGGTGTCGAGCCATTGTAGTTTGAATCGATGTTGCCAGCGAACGTACCGGCCGGGGTAGTTGTATATAAAAACCAGGTATGATTATCTGACGTTGGAAGACTGAGACTGCACCCATCCTTTTGAGTTTTGAACGTGAAAAGGTCGAAAGATTATAGAAAGAGATGGGTCAAGGGTTTTCAAGTCCAAGCCCACAAAGTCTCTCTGCGCTCTATTTTGGGAAAAGTTCAATGGAATTGCGAGCAATTTAACCCCTCGTTCCGACCGTTCTGTAAGCTACACGATCTACCTACCCGAAACATCCTTAATATGAGAATCGAAATCGACATGCGTGATACCGAGTTTGCAGTCTAATCCTCTCTATGAAGCAATGTGTAGATCTAGACGATCCGACAGACTCGGCGAAGATGGTCTACCTTACGAAACATTTTCAGCCAACACGGAGAACAAACAAGGACAGGACCGCAAACGTTTCCGTTCTTTTGACTTTGTCCAATAAGACACTGCATGGTAATATAGTTATACATATAGTACAATATGGGTAGCTACCCTTGCTAGTTCAACTCCACCTCCCCCCGCCGCTCCATGCCACCATACCCACTTTTTACTCGCAATAGAGCGCAAAAATAGCCTCCATATATCCTTACGCTTCATCAGCCTCGTTGGCACATGCTTCGTACAGAAATCGTATTTCGGATTATGATAATTCTTCTCGCGAAGAATTTGATGCACATTCTCGAAGATAACCTCAACGAATACATCGAACGGCAATGTTATCTTCACACTCCTACGTTCTCGTCACAGGAGCAACAGGCTTCATTGGCGCGCACGTTGTCGATAACCTCCTACAACGTGGTATCAAAGTCCGCGCCGCAACGCGTTCCCTCCAAAAAGGCGAGCAACTGAAAGCAGCCCGACAACGGTACTCTTCACAACTTGACATTGTACAAGTAGGCGACTTCTCAGAATCAGCGACATTTTCAGAAGCTGTGAAGAATATCACGTGCGTGTTACACATCGCAAGCCCTTTGAGCTACTCTACCACCGACAATGAGAAGGAGTTAATCCTGCCTGCCATCGCGGGCGTGAGGGCTATCCTGGAGGCCTCAGAAAAAGAGAAGAGTGTGAAGAGAGTCGTAATCACGAGTTCCTTCGCTTCGGTCATGAACGCGGATAGGAAAGCTCCGCCTCGGTTTACGTATACGGCTGAAGACTGGAACCCGTTGACATACGAGGAATCGATAGACAAGAATACCAGTGCTGTGGTTGCCTACCGTGGATCGAAGAAGTTTGCCGAGCTGGAGGCTTGGAAATTTGCAGGGAGGAATCCGGGATTTGATGTCGTTACGTTATGTCCGCCGATGACATTCGGTCCCATTTGCCATCCCATTGCCAAACTCGCAGACCTCAACGAGTCGAATGCTAACTTGTGGAAAGTCGCAAGCGGGAAAAAGCTTCCGATCGCTCGCGTACCATTTTGGGTAGACGTACGGGATCTGGCGACTGCCCATGTAGAAGCCTTGATTCGACCAGAAGCCGGGGGGAAGAGATTTGTAGTGTCTAGTCCGGAGAAGTTCTCTTATGAGCTCGTTGGAGAGATTGTAGCCAATTGCGGTGAATTCCCTTGGGGGAAAGAGAGAGTGGCAAAGGGTAACAAACAGGTGATTGATGATAGTTACGATTTGGATGGGCAGACAGCAGCGAGAGAGCTGGGGCTGAAGTACACGCCGTTTAGTGAGACGGTGAAGGATTTTGTTAAACAGGCTGCGAGGATGGAAGAGGAAGAGAAGTAGACGCGATTATTAGTACACGAAATTCATATGATATGATACAGCAGCGAAGGAGTGTGTGTGCAACGTTTGCCCTAGATCTTATATCATTTGTGGAGACACATGGGGTTGTGGTGGTGAATTATGCGCCGGGCGCTCGAGTGGGCGAATTAGCAATGCACTATGCTTTCTCATACGAAAATCTATTCATATTCCACGAGCTATATGTCACTGGCCTGGTATTCGATTACAATCCAAGCTTAGAGAGACAAGATTGCTGCAAAATTCCCTTGCGATGTGTATGAGAGTATCGTTTTCAAGCTTCTCAGATGGATGCTACAACAAGGACCACACGATATGCGACAAAAGCCGAAGAAAGTGAGATACACAAAGCCTCCCCCTTCATTTTTATGAACAGGAAGAACAAACACCCCTATATCCTGAAGTGAAGGACGCCATTAGCAAAGATAGGAAGACGACACTACTGCTGGTGAGACAAAGGTTATTAGTATCGCCGGAACAGGTTAGCGCCGCCAAGTTTTCGGTGAAATTCTTCTTCGTGCCTTGCACAGGCGACGTTCCTTTCCTTTCCTTTCTTCTTCATACATACATACATCGGTCTTGACGTCTCTATACTGGCTGCCACATCGACTTCTACAGTGCAGCTATCTGTCCGATTGACCAAGAATGACGAAAGGCCGTTCTAATCCTGGGGCTTGATTCCGCTGGCTTTCTCGAAAGCCGGTCTCGGAGCTTTGGGTTCGCTTTAGGCCTACATCCAATATCTACTTTCTACCATTAACAGTAGTGACCTTGTCTGATTCCGTCCTTGTTGGATCGACAGAGCTCATCTCGCCGCTGTGCCGTGCTGGTAGCATCGTCATTTGTACGGTGTACATACCTCCGTACATATATATGTGTATCTATCTACTGAGAGACCGCGGCCCATCCATCAAGACGTCAGCATGGTCAGCTCTGCACCATGGAGTCATCTACATGTCAGCCAGTACGGGAGAGGCGCGAGCTTACAGTAGTGGTCAATACGGCGGAACGCTAACCCCGACCAAACCATCTCACTCTGGCCGCCATCTTCGTCATTTGAAGAGTTACAGGCCGGCCTTTGCTCCGCCCCAGATTTTATGGCGGTTTCTCGTGCAGCGGCTGCCCGTGAGAGAGAGACAGTGGAGGCTTATGCGCATTAGTGAAGCCGCTAGCAATTCTCGCCGTCGTCGACCCACCAGTTGTGACGAGCAATCAGGAGAGCACACATGCGTGCTCCGTACAACATGTCTGTACTACGCGTATGGACTTGCCACATGTAGCTTCGACTTGTTGGGAGATTAGGCGACCCAGCAGGAAGGACGACAGGAAGCACGACACGTTATATTGTACTCCGTATATCGACATTGCACAAGCAATAACCCCGAAGGCATGGTAATGGACACGCCTTTAACTATTGGATGGAACGGGCGGGACAGCACCAGCGAGCTTCAGACGGAACCGGGTCGTACCCGATCGAGGCCTCGCCCGATCATCACACTTGCGAGCAGCTGAGCGTTCCCTGCAGCTGCTGTATACAAACTTTCGTCCTCCAACAGGGGCCGGGCAGGGCCGCAGTAATTAGCGTGTAAGTGTCGAGACCGAGTCGAGGCGAAACGGTGGATATCAGCTGGTGAGAGGCGCCGGTCGATTGCCAGTCGAGTATGGAATGCTATGTAGCTGATGCCCCTGTTCAGCACGCTTTGCGAGAAAGCGAGAGTAAGGTCTCGAGATGATTCGCTTCCTTTGCCTTTTCTGTGCTTTGCATAGAGGAACCGCTACTCAGGTAGAACCTGATGATCCCTACCGTCTACAGGCCCTCCTTTCCTGCAAACCGGGATTCCACCCGCACAAGTAACGCGCCTCGGCCTGAAAAGCCACCCCCAGTGCCCCCCTCTCCCCCTAAACCTTTTAACGGGGCTATTGGCGATGCGTCTGACAGCAGCATGGCTGAAGAGAATGGGCGTTCCAAGCCAAGGACGAGCAGTAGCTTGCGCAACTGTCAGCACCTCGTTTTGTCTTTCCGAACACGCTACGAATGAGGGCGCAGACAGTATAGCAACCCAATCTTGCACCTGCTGCCCACCTTGTAATCTGTCTATCTGCTAGAGCGCCGCTTCAGCCCTGTCATATGGGAACCGATCTTCCGCAGCTGTGGTTCCCTTCTTCACCTCCTCGCATCTGGCCCACGATTGACTGTTCTGCTCTTGGAGTGCTTGCGCAACCATCACCACTCTATGATCCTATGAGCAGGTGGGATATGTCATGGCTTTTGTACGGTTGTGCTTGTTCGCTGCCCTCAACTTAGCCACGCCATCTCTACAAGCCAAGGACCCGATCAATGATTTTTGTCGACGATGGGGTCACCAGACCGCCAAAGTTGACGGGAAGCTGTTCATCGATGGAGGCCTCGTAGCATGGAATCCTTTATCCTCGAATCCTTCCAACTACACAAGTGCGACCACCCGATACCTGCTTGAGAACTATGCTAACGCGTCGCGTGCAGACACATGGCTCCTCTACAGCGACCTAAATTCCACCACCCAGGATGTCGGAATGCCCTACCAGTACGCAAACCTCACCAAAAATGCGACTGTGCCGAGCGTATCAGGCGGAATGTTATGGGCGGACGAGGTCAACAAATGTTTCTACCTATTCGGCGGCCAGTACCAGAGTCACCCGACCGACTTCAGCTTTTGGACATACGACGTCGCAATGAACCAATGGAACGAGACAGAATACATGAGTAACGCAAAATCCCTACAACGGGTAGCTTATGGTGCCGGAGCGACGGTTGAAGAGCTGGGATTCGGATTTTACTATGGCGGATGGATGAACAACCTCACAAATCCATTGTGGTCGGGACCACAAATGGCTACGGGCAATTTGATCCGATACGACTTTACTGCAGGAACCTTGAACAACAATACCGGACCAGACAGTGTGGGAAGAGCGGAAGGCCAAATGGTGTACTTGCCTGCATCGGATGGGGGTCTGCTCATTTATTTTGGAGGTGTTGAAGATCCGTACGTAGTGCCATGCTTGAATCGCAATTTACGACCATCACTCCTTTTGGAGAGTTTCGCTGATTTGTGCCGCGTCATTTAGTTACCACAACGGAACTGTAGTTGGCGCTAACATGTCCACCATCCGTATCTTTGATATCTCGTCGTCTAAATGGTATACTCAGACAGCATCGGGAGACGTGCCTAAATCGAGACGACAGTTCTGTGCTGGCGCGACGTGGGCGGACGATCATTCATCCTACAACATATACTTGTACGGTGGTTTCGGCGTCGAAAACGGAACAGGATATGATGATTCTTATATTTTGTCTCTTCCCTCCTTCAAGTGGATCAAATCCTGGCCGACAGATAACACCAAACAAGCCTATCCTCATGGAGGCTGTACTGCGAACGCGATTAATAGGGATCAGATGATCATAATAGGAGGCTGGTACACGACATCG
The DNA here is from genome assembly GCA_022560085.1 of Helminthosporium solani. Taxonomy (NCBI): domain Eukaryota; kingdom Fungi; phylum Ascomycota; class Dothideomycetes; order Pleosporales; family Massarinaceae; genus Helminthosporium; species Helminthosporium solani. The sequence continues at coordinate 51,897 of JAFISD010000098.1, forward strand.
GACATTTGTGACTCGCCAAACTCCCAAGGCCAGCACAACATGAACTTTGGCTACAACGGGCCGGCAAACTCTCTGTGGGACAAATACGATCCGAAAGTTTCCAAATACTTCGTCCCGACACCGGTCATCTCAGCAATCGGCGGCGGGCCTACTGGAGGGGCAACCGCCAGATCGCCTACAAGTTGGGATAACCCTGACTTGGGCGTTTACTTCACTCGCGTGCCGACATTTTCAGCACGAGCAGCGACGCGTGTTTGGCCAACAGGTACAGCACGTCCTTCAAATGCCGGGACTCCAAAAAAGGGGAAGATCGGGGCAATTGCAGGAGGCGTAATTGGTGGGCTAGTGGCTCTCATTTTGATACTGTCTCTTACTCTCTTTTGTCTCCATCGTCGCAAGAAGACTATCAAGGAAAAGGAAGAATCGACCATTTCACCACCACCCGCCGAGCTCGCGGCCACATCTCCGCCCCATGAACTCCCCTCACCAGGAGTTACAAAGTACATGAGCATTCAACAACAGCCTGATGCAAGCATGCATCCCGCATATTTAGGGCGTGACTCATTACACTCCCGCTCGGTTAGCGACGACTACCGTTACATATCCTCCCCATACCCCACCCAACAGTTTCCAAATACATCACCTACTACAGCTACATATCGCACACCCTATAGTCCCGAGTTCCCGCACCAATCACACCAACCAACTGGACACGCACCCTACTCAGATAATCCAAACGCTCAAGATATACAATATTATCCCCCGCCATCAGCCGTCACGCCCGAGCGACAATATTCGTACCCAACACCGATATCGCCGATGCGCCTATCTTTCGCGCCAGTGCAGCAATCACAAGTGTACTACCTGCCCCCTCCCGAGCCCTCGACACATTCGCGATCCTATCCGTCTTTCTCAGATCGGATGGGTAGTCCCGAAGGAACGCAGCGTAGTATCGACACTGACAACGAACCACCGAGCACAGCGCCAACCCCAGCACAATTCTATGCTCAACCTATACCAATGCCTGGCAATAGCCCGAGTAGTAACGCGGGCTTTGGACGTGCATTGAGTACGGACGACATGAGTTTGAGCAATGTGAGCTTGAGAGGGAGTGTCGACAGCAGGAGACAGATGGGCAGAGGGCGATTCGTGGAGGTAGACCATATGTGAGAAGCGAAAAGATACAGATAATGGAACGGAGGGTTATTTAGTTGTGCACACGTGCGCAAATACGACATCACGACTGGGATGGGAATTTGTTCATTCGTCATAGGGAGCAATAAAGGTATCGCATCGTATACGGCGCAAGCGAAGGAAATATGGTTATCTGGGGAGGGCGGTTTCAAAACGAAAAGGATGATAAGGACTGGCTGGCTGGGCTTGTATACTTTGGCGCACGGTATGCGCGATCAAGTTCGGAGTTATCTATAATTCGTGTAATATGGCGTCCAGCTCACGATTGGAATGGAGAAATGCTACAGAGACGAGGGTTGTTTGGTCTTTGAGATTCACTCTCTGCGTCTAAGAAGTAGTATTGATTATTTTGCTATGTTGAAAGACTAGCTTATTATTTCGTTTAATTATAGCCTCACTGGCGTCTAAGTATCTGTAAGAAAATTCCAGGTAGTTTCGAGCTTGTATGGTGACCGAGTGACCACAGATAAAAGACGACTGGCAAATGATGGATCACGATTCTGCTGTACCCTACGACGACTAATGTTGCTCATAATCAGGAAATCCATTATCTGACATGACATCTGCGAGTTTCATAACTTATGGAATTTCCCGCCAATTTACCGTACCCAATTCACCTTCATCCTTAGCTGCTAATGCGCTTAACAGACATAGCCGGGGCATCCTTTTAACTATGCTTTATCTTCTCCTTCATAGGCATGCTTCAACAACAGCTTCATTCTGGACCTGAACCTCTGTTTGAGAGTAAAGAAGCTGTGTACCTGGAGTTGTCCTAAATGCTTCCTCCATTATTGCAAGCGCTAGATCAAGCTGCTCCTCTGTAACGGTAAGAGGAGGTGCAAGACGGAAGACACCACCAAACGACGCCATTGTTGCAAGCTGTGCCCACAGCCCCATCTCTGTCATCTTTCTGGCTACGGCATCACCTACATGCGATGCTCCAATCTTGGTCTTCCGGTCGCTAACAATCTCAAGACCAGCCATCAATCCTCGTCCTCTCACATCTCCAATGCATCCACATCGCGACTCCAGCTTCCTCAGCCCAGCTTGAAGCTTGACACCCAATCGACGAGACCGCTCGACAAGGCCATCTCTAATGACGATCTCGAGCACCTTGTCACCAACGGCAGCCGGGAGCGGATCGTTAATGTGCGTGGTGTAGACGAGGAAACCATTATCCTTCGCATGCTGTGCAATTGTGTTCGACGTTACGACTGCAGCGAGTGGCAACCCGTTCCCTAGAGTCTTACTGAGAGTCAAGATATCCGGAACAGTACCTTCATCCTCGGGGTGATGTGTAAAAGCAAACATGTTTCCAGCTCTCCCAAGCGCCGTCTGGGCCTCGTCAACAATGAGCAACATACCCCTAGCTACGCAATATGCCTTGAGTGCCTTCAAATACCCAGCCGGCAACTCTAGCATTCCTCCACTGGAAAGGATTGGCTCAACAATCACAGCTGCGAGTGAACCACACGACTGCTTGTCTACAAGATCAAAGCCATAGTCAAGCTCAGTTTTCCAGTCGTAGGATCCATCCGGTTTTCTGAAGACGGAGCGATGGGGGTTTGGGGTTGGCAGAGCAAGATTTCCTCCCATGTTGGGTCCGTAGCCGGATCGACCAGCGTGGTATTGAGCGCCGAGCGATGCGCCAGTCATTCCATGCCATGAAGACGCCAGACCGACGATTTCGAACTTGCCCGTGTAGAACTTTGCAAGGCGGATGGCTGCTTCATTGCTTTCTCCCCCGGTGCTCAAGAAAAAGGCCTTGTCGAGGCCAGCTGGAACGGCATCTGTCAACCTTTTTGCGAGACTGATCACTGGAGGGCTGATCATGCCGCTAAACAAATGATCGAGGTGCTGCGCATGGTCTTTGATGACCTTGACGACTTCGGGGTTGCCGTGTCCGATCAAACAAGACATCTGGCCGGACGTGAAATCCATCATTCGGTGGCCTGTGTGTGTCTCTATGTTGATACCGTCTGCTGCGGTTATGATTTCGGGGTGGAAAGAAGTTCCGTAGGAGAGAAGGCAGTCATCTGCATCTTGCTGAAGCTGTGCTGCGTCAATGGAGTCGTACGGGCGAGACATTATGGCGGCAATTTTGGCTGATTCGAAGGGAAAGAATGAGGATAATTGAAGATTGATGTCTCCATAGTTATAAAGATGAACTCGTTGGATTAGATCAACGCTATTATGTATACCCATTGCACTACATTAACCGACGGAATAGATGACGACCATAGATAAATCACATTATGGCCGATGCTACTCTTTTCCGACGCTCCCCCAAGCATTTCTTCACTCGTGTTTCCCATTCTCCGTACGGCCAGAAATTATGAATGGAGAATCACCACCACAAAGTTCCACAATACCATATCGTTCTCACAAGACTACCGCACGCGACCGTTGCCGTCATCGAACAATCAGATGCGAAATTGATATTCCCCAGCAGCCATGCCGATTTTGCTGGGAACGAAGGGAAACATGCAACTGTACAAGCAAAGAGACCCAAGGAACGACGTCTCGCCGCTGCCCTCTGCTGAGCCCTCGAATATCCGAGAGGCTCACAGCAATGGACAGAGTAGGCCCCCTACTTCGCAGCAACAATAAACAGTAGTTGTGACAGAAAGACTTGCGAAGAGATGTCGCCAGAGTCATAAAAGTTCCGGACTAGTCCGTCCTTTATCAAGATTTGAAGGCGCTTTGACACATGCCAAGTGTCAACTGTACTTCTTCAATAGAGTCTTCTTTGACGATTAATCTACAGATGGCCGAGAATATTACTTTCCTAGAGAAGTATATGACGTCCCAAACATTGAAAGGACAATGTACAGCAGAATTGTGTTCAACCATGTAGAATACGCCTAGAATTGCTCTGCAAAATGATTTTACCAAGCCCCCAATTTCGACTGTTCATGTAGCCTTTCTCGACATGGTCGGACGACCGTCGTTGCAAGTAACGGGGAAATTTTGTCAGTGCTGGAAGATGAGTTACATTAGCTAAACGTTCAAACAGACCAAATTCTTCGAAGCCCTCCTCAACGTTGAAAATATGGCTCCTCTTCCTCTTCGCCATCATATCAAACGCCCTCAACTGCCGCCTGACTACATTCCAAGGCATCATCATCAAACACATGGGCTTCTCCACGCTGCAAACTACATTTATCCAGACGCCGGACTGGTCATGTTAGTCTGTGTGGTACCCTTCCTTGCTGGCACAATCGGTATATGGCTCATCCAGCAGTGTATTTTATGGTTGACTTGTATGCCTATGGGCCCCCTTTTCCTACATGGCTACCTGGACACTTTCAGTATCTGTTGCTACTACTAATACGACGTGCCATACCAGAAAGGGGACTACGATTGCTGTAATGTTTCTTGGGTACTGTTTGGGCAGTTTCATCAGCCCGTTCTTTTTGTGGCGGGGCAGGCACCCGTGTATAGGCTTGGTATGGGGGTGATGTTTTCCCTCATTGGCGTGCAGGTGGTTTGTGTCTTAGTCATATGGGAGCTGTTATTGGAGAGAAATCAGGATCGGAAGCGGAATAGTGTGGGGAGTAGGGAGAGAGAAAGGAGCATTCTACTGGGTATGTATGAGAATGTATTGAAAGTGTTTTCTCTTTTTCTTATGTGACTTGGTCCTCTTTTCCTTTTTGCAGGGGTTAATAATAATGCCAGTCCTTTTGTTTCTTACACTGGATGTGCGTATTAGATGAGGGGTGAATAAACACCCATGACAGTCAACATCTAGCCAGACGAAAAAAATAGAAAAAAGCCCATAGCCATTTCCATTTCATCTATAGATCAAAAGAAAAAAAGAGAGGCTCTCTACGCCAAACCTTTTCCCCCACCCACCCCCCAAGCACAATAATACACATCAACAAACGCCATGTCATACTTTGTCCTCCCTACCTCATCATCATCATCTACATCACCCTCACCATCATCAGCACCACGACAACTCCCAACGAAAAACCAAGCCAACCGCCCCTCCTACGAAGTCTGCAAGCTCGTTTGGTTAACACCCTTAGCCAGCTCCTCCACCGCAGTCCCAGCAGCTGGAATCTTCCCTTTCCCCCCCTTCTCCGTAGCCTCAACGCCCTCACCGACACCCTCTGCCTTCCCAGCAGCTTTCTTAGCCTTTTTGCGCTCCTTCTCTGCTTTCTTCGCCGCGGCCTTGGCGGCCTTCTCTTCCTTTGCTTTGCGCGCTTCGACGCCGCCGAACTGCTCACGCCATTCTTGCTCCTTCTCGGGCTTGATTTGGGAGAAGAGATAGGTGGCTTTGCCGATGGTGTGGCCAACGGGAATAGATTGGGCTTGCCACTCGTCGGGGATGATGAGGAATTCCGCGTCGAGTTGCTTTAGGATGGCGTCGGTGGTTTCGGGCCTGCAGGAGTTAGATCATAAATACTGCGTGATGGGGAATGAGGAAACTTACATGTAGGGTTGGATCAATGAGGCGAGGAGGTGGATATGGCTCAAAGCTAACCCGACAACCGCTGCACATCGATCAGGCTCCTCGGTCGCCAGCCGGTTGTCCAATTTGTTATCCTGCAACAGAGTATTGCCTAGACTCGAGATATGCAATGTAGTCATAAGCGCCGCCTTGATCTTAACATCTTCCAACTCCTCGATATACCGCTTCAGTTGTTCGTTGACTTTCTTCTTGTGCTCGTCAAAATAGGGGTCACTGAACTTGGACCAATCGGGAACCTTTGAGTCGTAGATTTTCGAATTGACGTACTTGATGACGCGATTGACAAAGTTGCCTAGGTTCTTCAGGAGCTCGTTGTTATTAGAGTCGATGAATCCCTTCCATTCGAATTCAGAATCACCCGTCTCAGGTCGATGCGAGAGAAGGTAGTAGCGCCAGACGTCCGATGGGATACCAGTTTCCTTAGCGTTGTTACCAAAGACCCCAATGCCTCTTGATTTTGAGAATTTTCCATTCTCATAGTTGAGGTATTCGGTAGTTGAGATGGTGTTGAGCATGGTCCATTTGTCGCCGGTGCCGATTTGGGAGCAGGGGAAGACGACAGTGTGGAAAGGTACATTATCCTTGCCCATGAACTGGTAGAGCTTGACGTTCTCTGGATTCCTCCACCACTTCTCCCACTTATCAGTGTAGCAAGCCGTTATTGAGACGTAACCAATGCATGCATCGAACCACACATACATGACTTTCTCTTCATAGCCTTCAAGCGGAATTGCAGTGCCCCACTTGAGATCACGTGTAATCCCTCGAGGATTAAGACCCTCCTTCAACCAACTTGTGGTGATCTGAGTGCCGTTTGAGCTCCAGTTGCCCTCTTTGCTCGACTTCTTAAACCATTCCTCCTCAACTGGCTGTAGTTTGTCGAGGCAGAGATATATGTGCTTGGTCTCCCGCGGAACCGGGGTAGCTCCGTCAAGCTTGCAGCGTGGGTTGATGAGCTCAAGGGGGTCGAGTAGGTGTCCACACTTGTCACACTGGTCGCCTCGGGCGTCATCGTACTTGCATAGCGGACACGTGCCCTCGACAAATCGATCGGCCAGAAAGCTCTTATGTGTCTCGCAGTATGGCTGCGTTGTGATCTTCTCCTCCAAATACCCGTTTTTGTATAGCTTTTTGAAAATATCCTGCGCAATGTCCGTCTGCTGCTGCGTAGGCGTCCGGCCAAAGTGGTCGAAGCTGATGTTGAACCACTTGTAGACTTCGGAGTGAAGCGCGTTGTATTTGGCACATAGCTCCTCGGGGGTAACTTTCTCCTCGATCGCCTTTGTTTCGGTGGCAGTGCCGTACTCGTCGGTGCCGCAAATGTAGAGCGTGTTGTATCCTCGAGCGCGGGAGAAGCGGGCGAACACATCGGCGGAAAGGACTGAGCCTACGATATTGCCCAGATGCGGCACGTTGTTGACATAGGGTAGGGCACTCGTGATGAGCACATTGCGTTCACCCTCGACGGGCAGTATTTTCTTTGCTTCAGCCATGAGGGCGACTACGGACGGTGAATGTGCAGTTTAGGCGGTATCTGCTCAGCTTGTTGTTCGGTTCCTGCAAACCCTTTATACTTTGGAATTCACCGACAAAGCAATGTTGATTCAATTGCTCTGCTTGGGTGAGTCAAGGGTGAAGGTTGATAGTCACGAGTGGTGCCTGTGCCCCTCCAAATATCCAACCACCAACTACCCCACCGCACCGCCACATTGCCGCACCGCCACAGAAGCCACACAACCTCCCACCCTGCACACTTGAGTGCATGACCTTGCAAATGCAAGTCTGTCCTGATGATGCTCCTATAAAAGGTGTTGAAAGCTAATCAAATCCACTACATCCCATCTGGAATCATTAAAGAGCAAAAAGGGAGGAGTCATAAAAGCGGAACCCAATAGATCCACCCTCACACCAAAGCTACTCCCCGTCACTTCACCCCATCTCCCTCACCACCCAACCTCTCCGAATAAAAATAAAACAACTCAACCCTGGATCTCAGAATTCATACCGTAAATCCACATATACACGCCCACATGGCGTCAAATTCCAACCCCAACCCCTCACACGATCCCTTCGACGACCTTCTCACCCTAGAAGACACACTCTACACCACCGCCTACACTCTCGGCACCCGAGCGGGGTCTCACGCCGGCAGAATCGAAGGCCGAATCTTCGGTCTGGAAAAGGGATTCGAAAAGTTCGCCGCCCTAGGTCAACTCCACGGACGAGCCGTAGTTTGGGCATCCCGACTGCCTTTGATGCAAGCAACATCATCATCATCCTCAACTACAACTACAACGACCGCAACTGCAAACACAACAGAAAACGAGCTCAATCATGAAGAAGAATCTACTGATTCAACATCATCATTGCAATCGCAATCGCAATCGCAATCACAATCGAAATTAAATTCACAACTCCCCCCTCTACCCCCCTCTACCCGTCTAAAATTCCACATCACAACCCTCCACGCCCTAACTCACCCCCCAACCTTCAGCACTCTAAACACATCCGAAGCCGTCTCGGACCACGACGACCGCTCCAAACGTGCCAACGCGAAACTGAAGATTATAGAGCGTATGGTGGGAGAGAGCGGGAGTAGGGGTGATGCGATGCACACTGCCAACGATGATGATGCCGACTCTGGTAGGCTTAGTGGAGACGAGGGAAAAGAAAATGTCGTCATGCCTACTAGTCCAACAACGACAACGACAAAAAAAGCAAAGACGAAAGGAAGAGGAGGTGTCAGATTAGCCACCAAGCAATCCAACGCAAAGACTCCTCGAGGCCAAGATTTTGAAGATTTTGCAGGGGGAATATCTTGACTTGACTTGAGAATAGGTGGAGCTCAAGGGGTTGAAAATGAAGGGGTTGAAAATGTCAATTTCGATTGAATAAAAAGCAAAGTCATCCTCTTCGTCACCACTTACCTGAACCTTACCCATCCATACCGAGTACATGTATCCATCAATCCAACCAAGCCATGCAACAAATAAAACAACAAGCACAACACTACAAAAAAGTTAAATCCTTATCTAATCTGATATCATCCCCTCCCCACTTATCATACTTTGCTTTTCATAATATTACCACTCTCACCCAAACCCCCCCTCTCCTCCAAGAAGATAAACACCCAGGTATAACCAGCAGTACACGGGCATTTTCCTCTCCCACAAACAAACATAAGAAAAGACAAAGACTTGAAAGAAGTGAAAACACCCGTCGTCCATTCCACACTAAAAACGATATTCGAAAAAAAGGTAATAGCTAGGAGTATATAGAGAAGAAAAAGAAAGCTTTCCCCCCAACAACGCCCCCATGTTCGGTCAGTTAGAATAACGTGCTTAAGTGCTGCACTGGTATCATGCCGCAATCCCATCCATCCAGTCTCTCTCTCCCACCTCCACGCGTCCTTTTCCGGACCACATAGCAGATGCTGAATAGTGCCATGCTCCTCTCCAATCATCACCCCACGTTGATTAATTAAATCGCATCGATAATCGGGTTCACCCTCAGTCCAGGTCCACCTCCCGGCTTAACCCCTACACTTTCAACCCGATTGTGCGCCGGGAACTCCTAATACCCGTTCATCGTCATCCGCTGGCTGTTCCTGCTGAGCTCGCGGTCGGCGGCCGGGGAAATGGGTCGTGAGCTGTGGCCGCCAACGGCAGAGCTCTCCTTGAGGGCAAGAAGCTGCTTGGCGCGGAAGGATTCGTAGTGGATTTGCGACGTCGTCTCGATCAGATCTTGCAAGTGAGTACGGGTGAGGAAGTTACGGAGGTAAACGAATTCGCAGTGGTTTTCGTCCTCGACTGATGCATATTAGACTGGTACGATATGACCAAGGTGGGGAAGGGTGTTGTACCATTGATTACGCCCCAGCGATTTTGACGACCGCGCACCTGCTTGCCATTGACAACAATGTTCTTCTCGGAGCCGACAATGGCGAAGGGGATGATTCCCTATAACATGTTAGAAAAATCCATCAAGTAAATGCTGTGATCCTCACCTTGATGGATGTGTTTAGAGCAAGCTCCTCTTGGTCGTGCTCCTCGTTCTCATATGGGTACATGCGCAGGTTGTGGAACGCAAACTCCTCCTTTATCCGCTCCTTGAACGCAGCACGTTCCTCCAGCGTCAAGCTGTCGCTCTTGGCGATGACAGGCACAACATTGACAAATTCGCTCAGCTTCTTGAGCACGACAATATCAATGGGCTTGAGGCCGTGGCCCGAGGGCTGAATGAAGAACAGGCAGCAGTGGATGCGCGTGTCCTGGAGGTAGCGCTCACGCTGGGCAGTGAGTTCCTTGCGAAGGTAGGCACTATGCTGGTCCTTGATGTACTTGACAATGGGGTCCCAGCAGCGCTCGTTGTTGATCAGGTCGCCGTAGCCGGGGGTGTCGACGATGTTGAGGCGAAGACGCACGCCGTTCTCTTCGATGGTGTGCGAGACGGTCTGGATCTCGGTGGTCTGACGGATGGGCTCGTCGGGCTGGAAGCGACCCTTGCTGTCCATCAAATGCGAGGCAAAGATGGTGTTAATGAGGGTCGATTTTCCCAGACCTGTTTGACCTGCACAGCAACAATGGCTATTAGAACCCGATGCCAAAAAATCTCCGAACTCGCAGCGGGTAGGCCCGACTATGGCTGTCGGAGGGGAGTTAGATATGGGGATGAAACTTACCCACGCAGATGATGTTGAACTGGAAACCACGCTTCACGAGCTTCTTCTCAATCTGCTTGGTGATGCTGTCGAAACCGACATAGCTTTCAGGGTAAACAGCTTGCTGCTGGGATCCGTACGGGGCAGCCATTGCGGGCGATGTGGCCTCGAGGCAGGACGAATGTGAGAGAAGCGGAGAGGAGAACTGGGGCGAGCAAATGGTGGAGGCGGTGGTGGTAGATGATACAATAGCAGCAATGCAGTGAACACAGTCGTGGGCTTTCTCGTGGAGTCGCCGACGCGGAAAGGGGGCAGCAGCCACCAGAAGCGAAAGCGCGCTAGTGTCTCAAGAGGTTAGCGGCGAAGGAGCTCGGCCTGCGCTGTCTGGGGGTGAGCGTATTCGTGAAAAACACCAAAAGTCGCCGCGCCCGACAACGACGAGAGAGAGAGCTGACGACTTCGGGATCCGGCAACCAACCAAGCCCCGAATCGCGTTGCATTGCACCCGCCATGGCTCTTGCTCGCCCGTTGCCGCCGCTTTGGCAGACGCTGCTGCCCTCACTCAATGGCCCCGCCCGACGACCTGTCCTGAACCTGCCGCTGCTCCAGCGCCTCTCGCAACCCTTTCGCTCACTGCTGCTCCCCACACCCTTCGCCGCCCTTGCAATTCCCGCCCTTTCCATCCCGTCGATACCGTCGCTGGCGGATATCTGGGAAGGCATTCTCAAGGCAGTGCCCAAGAAGAAGACGTCGTATCGCAAGAAGCGTCAACGGTTCATGGCCGGCAAGGGCCTAAAGGACATCACATCGCTAAACAAGTGCTCGGGGTGCGGGAGAGTGAAGCGGGCTCATATTCTGTGTCCGTACTGCGTGGATGGTATGTTACATGACTCTTTCGTAGGAAGGAAGGGTGTGGGTCCAGTCTTATCCATCTAACATGGTACAGCCATCAAGACCAACATCTTCCAGCAGGTCTGGTGGTCGGTCCGAAAGCCGACGGTGAAGCAAGAGAAGCAGCTCAAGCGCGAGGGCCGCGAGGAGGAAAGGAGGAAACGCTCCGTGCATCCTGATCCCAAGGACGAGAAGCCCATCATCAAGCACGGCGACTGGACGGGGCGATGAGGGCATGGAGAAAGATGCGAACAACACATGTACCATTACTGTCAGATATGTGGAGACTTCCAAAACTAGGCAAAGGCAGAGACTGTATAGAGATAAGGGACGAAGAATGTGTATGTATATTAGCCGTCCAAGCGAATCTAACCATGTCGCCTTGCAGGTCGCTCCGTCTCGAAAACGCCGAAGCCCGGGACGACGTGCCTTTGCTCATTAATCCGTGTGTCCCCCACATGCAGCCAGAAGGTATCCTATATAAGTACAAAGAAGTTACTCTTGAAATGCGATCGTCATCACTGCTCACTTCTCACTTCTCTCTGATGCCGAGACCGCTGCCTGTATCACTGCGCGGCGGGGGCGATGTGGGCATGCTACCACTTCCACGCCGGGAGTGTTCGCCAGCTTCGCGCTCGAGGAAGTCGGACCACAACTCTGCTAATGACTCCTTGTTGCTGGAGCTGCTGGCCATAAGCATAGGGTCGTTCATGCCGCTGTTGAGGGATGGCGTGGAGGGTGTCCGCCGGAAGGGCGACATGGGTATGCGGAGGCTGTTGTTCGATGCTCCGGGTCGTGCGAGACCGGATTGTTCGCGTTGTTCTATCCCCGTTAGCATGTGGTGCGTAGAAGCGGGACATTTAGACATACCATCGGTCCAGCCTAACAATGCAGCAATGAGTTGCAGCGCCTCAAACTTCTTCGGATCCGATCTGTCAATGGATAGGAAGTGGAGGAAATAGTTTGTGATGATCTGCCGGTCTACATTGTCTTCTGGTCGGCCCTTTTTCAATATGCGTAGGGCTTTCGTCAGATGCTCGTTCAAGGTCACGGCTTCATGTCGTAGCTTGCCGATGAGGAGGTTCTTCTCTTTGACCTCCTTTTCGAACGGCAGTGCCCGCGCGAGCTCCTTCTGTGTCGAATCGAGCGCGTTCTTTGCCAGCGCCGCCTCTTCCTCGGCAACTTGTACCTGTTTGCGGAGTTCGTTGATCTGAGATTCGTACGTCTCGACTGACCTTTTGAGTTCGGTCTTGCGCACTGGGAATACTCGTCAGTGATATACATACAATACAACCGTGAGCGAGACACCTTACAGCTTTGTACTTCCTGCAATGCCTTTTGCAGGCCTTCTACTGCCTGCCCATTGGTATCCCGGTCGTTGGCAGCTTTCTCGTACGCCTCCCGCAGTGCCTCCAGCTGCTCTCTCAACTCGCCCTCTTTCTCGGCCAAGTTCTCTCGCAACGAGCGCTCATTCATGGCCAGGACTTCCCAATCTTGCATCGCTTGCTTTACATTTTCAAATTCTTCTCTCGCATACGCTTCTCTCGAGATGAGCTCATCGCGCTCCTTGATCCAGTTCTGCTGTGACAAATTCCCACGGCTTCGGAGGTTCGCAACTTCTGCTCGCTGTGATTCGCTCTCTCTTCGCATTTTATCGAGTTCTTCTGTTAATGCGGCTTTATTTTCCTGGAGCTCACGATTGCTTTCTTCGAGATCCGAGACCTGCGCCTGATATTCCGCGATTCTAGCCTGTTCAAGTTCTTAGCATCTGGTTCCATGTGCCAGCGTTGCGCCCTCCACCATGTTGGACCTACCGTATCAGCCTTCAAGCGATCACCCAACGAAGTCTTGATCGTATTCACCCTCCCCAGTAGGTTCTGATACTGTGTCTCGAAATGGTCCCTGTTCTCGTTCGACTCTTCTAATTCACTTTGCAGAGCACTGACTTCCGTTTCATGCTCTTCCTGTATGCCTTCCAAGCTCTTCCGGAGTTCCGTCACCTCCTGGCGCAGTGCATCCCGTTCCTTTGCTATCGCTTCGAGGCGTGCATTCGTATCGGATGGCGGGGGCGGAGAAGGCGATAGCCCTTGTTGCGAGCGGGATCTTGAGAGGCCCAGGGCTACAGCAGAGGATATGGAATGCGATTTGTTCCCGTTAGCCTGTGCCGTGGTGGGCGAGAGCGGCTGGTCGTCTTCGACATCGTCGCGGTCTGTTGATTGAGTCGCGGATTGCTGAAAGAAATGTCAGCCTCCCCTTCTCGGGAGACGGTGGGTTTGGTATAAGGAGTTATACTTTGTGTGTCTCGTCGTCGTCCTCTTCCTCGTCCTGCTTTTCAGGCCTCTCAACATTCCCGTTGACGCTTGTAGCTTCATCGGCCTTGTTCACCCCGCCGCTCTTCCTCTTGTTCTTCTTCTTCTTCGATTTCGAAGCAGCACCTAATCCCTCCGTCAGGCTCAACTTCTCATAGTCCCTCGGTCATCTCCCTCCGGCCATGCGGGTGCAACGTACCAGTTTCCTTCACCGGGTCTGAAGCTGCAGGGGCAGACATGTCGGGCAATGCACAATTATCGGTGTTATGAACGGGGAGGTATTGGGGGTCGCAACACCATCGGGGCTGCGTGGGTGCGGCGATTATTCGTTATCGTTAATGTTGGGTGTTCAATGTTTCTTACTTGGCATTGCGTGTCCCTAAGGCATAGAACCGCAGCCACACCCCACCAGCCACCTGTTCTCACGTTGAAACTAGATGCGGGCACGGAGAATTGATTTCCCGTATAGCAACGACTCATCACTTTTGATATCCTGTCCACCGCAACTTTCCCTCACAGGATTATTAGTTCAGCCAAGTTGAGATTACATCAAGAACTATGGAATGACTAGCATTAAATGTTGTTGATTATTGTTCTATTCACCCATCTCCTTTTGATTTACGTAGACTCCCATTTTTTTGTTCAGCAGCCCGCTTGTAATGCCGGTAGTTATTTTGTCCATGCAAAGGAGGTGCGGAGAAAAGTTGACGAAATACTGGATGTCCATGCCATGGTCCCGCCCACACACAACGACTCTAAACCCAGCGTGTTCCTCGATAGATGCGGGACACAGGTCGAGGCTGTCGCTGTGGTTGTGGTTGGAGATGAAGATGTGGTGAGGGTGCTATTACTAATGTCTTGATGTGTGTATACAAGCATGTGGTTCTGTTGCCGATAGATTCTATAGCGATGACGAGGTTGACGACGAAACGAACGACAATGAGAGTACCGAGTATTGACACAGCCAAGATATCAGCCTAGTTTGGCATAAAGAGTACAAGACGCAGCAAATCCATCGTTTCAAAGTACAAGTCTAAACAATGTCTCAGCCCCCCAATCGCACGTGCAAACTCCCCCCTCCCCCTTGCCGCTGACATAAGCCAACACTACCCTCCTTCCGTCTCAATATGTACGATTGTCGTCAGTGCGGGAATGAGAATCGGGGCTGAAGGTTAGGTGGATTACCAAGTACATACATACATGTATACATGCATAGCCTGATGGGTCGTTTGCCTTGTTTCGCATCCTGCGTGCATGCATGCGTGGGTGGGTGGATGAGTAGCCTGTTTGTTCTGGCGGCCCACGTGCTCATGCTCGTATGCGGGACAGTTTGTTCGCTTGCATGGAAGCGGTGGGAAAGAAAGCGTGTACGGAGTGAAGAGGGAAAAACCACGGAGATTCAAACGTGATTGGGCCAGAGGAATATTGAAAAGGCGTCAAATATCGTCGCCTTCTTCTGACCGACCCCACATTCGATTCTCGCCAACCGTGGACGCGCATGTCTGACTCGCGACCCATATACATGTACGACAAGGCCGCGCGTGAGGCGTTTGTCGGTGCATCTGCATTGCTGATCGAACGGGCAGGGTCTGCGACGAGAGAGAGTGAGAGAGAGTGAGAGAGAGAGAGAGCCAGTGTGTGTATGAGTGAGAAAAGGGCGGCTGACGGCATGTTCCTGATCCGCGCGGCGAAGATTGCATCTTGTCGGTGAGCAAGGACGCAAGGCAGACATGGTTTAGATGGTGAGAATCGTGCGTCCCTGTATTGTATCTACGTCGACTAGGCCAGCACTGGCATGTGTGCTGATGTTTTGCTCGTCAGATGACGTGGAAAGGCTTGTAGGGACGGCATCAAGCGCACGCTGGCTCATCAGTCATACTGGGACGCATCCACCATCGCATCAACTCACCGATCCGGGGCGATGCAGTGTTTTGCCGCGCTTATTGTGGCATCCGGATGAGGAAGGAGCAAATGCATTAGCCGCGGGGACCGCCATCGGCCTGCGACATGCATACACACATGCATACACACACCGCACGCACTATCTAGTAGATGGATGGATTATCCCAGTTGTCGAGGAGGGCTTTTTTTGGGGTGTCAGCGACGAAAAGCGTAGGATCTGGTGGTGGTTGGAGGCCGACGGATGCGGCACAGTCGCAACTTTGCCTGTGTACGTACATGTACTTCGTCTAGACGCCGGAATCTACATATCCATCCATCTACCTAGTCACCTAGTATCCAAGGGGGAGGGGGGGGGCTCACCGCTCTCTGGCCGCAGAAGCAAATATCAGCAGTGGAATGATATGATGGGCTTCGCGGGCTGAGCATGGCCAAATGCGGCACAGTCGACACACGCCGTCGTCTGCGCTTCGTCCCGTCGATGACTGTTGGCGGCCTATCAGGCATATGGTTCCCGACCAGACACACCTACTAGGTACCTGTACCTGTCTAGACGAGTAAACAGTACGTGAGTAATTACCTTGCACCGTGTGTATTGTAGAAGCGAGCGTATAGCCCCGGAGCAGACCACGCAGACCCAGCATTGTTAGCCGTGGAAGCAACCAACCGACGGGTACCGCTCCCGCAACTATGCCCGCAACTATCAGAAGCGCGACCCACTGCGGAGACTAAGACGCATACTAAGAGATACCAACACACATTCCAAGTATTATCTACTACTAGATGCTCCGTACGTATTGTGGTATTGTACAACACCATGTACAATACATCTAACTAACTACTTTGTACTGTTGTATGTATCTTATTACTACTCCCTCCGTAGTAATCATATCAATCCACGCCGGCAGCTTGTCCAGTATCATAAAGTGTGCTATTCTCGTTGCAACGCGTCGGGAATTAATAAGCCACCGATAATGTAACTATGTATATACATACATATGCGAGTGCAAAAGAGGCACAGAGGGGGGTGCAAACGTGGTAGTACTTCGTAGTCTACGGCGCAGCACGTCCGCCACAGTGGTCCTGGAATTGTTGGGTTCGTACAGAGGCGTCGCAAGGCTCCACTTTGGCCCTTGAGATTTGCGATCCTCTATTTTTTTTTCTTTTTCATTCGCGACGGCGGGTGGGTCGTCGGTCACTGTCCACTGCTAGATACATCTAGAGCCGTTCAGTGACGTTGGAGAAGCAGTTAAGCGCGCCATACGAGGTTAGAGGCAACGGGCGGGCGTGCGGGCGTCCCGAGGCAGATCGCAAATGGGAGTAAGCGCACACGCTTCTTTTGAATCCTTTCCGTGCACAAACGTTTCTGCCAGTTAGCTATCTACGGAGTATCTATGGACATGTATCATCATCTCAAGTGCTGACTGATTTGCGCCTAGCCGTTGGAGAGACGACGCATGCATGCAGCCAAATCCGAGGACGGTCGACGCAGCGGGCCATGTTGGGCGTCATTACCTGCCTTTCTACGGATACCTACCCAAGTACTGACCTGCTTGCCTACCTACTGTGCTACTCCGTACCTACATAGATAGTTACACGAGTGCCACGCTCTCGTCCCAGCAGATTGACTTGCTTCGGGAGCGGAACGGCGCGGACCCAGGAGCTTGAAATGCATACCTGCTTATTAGGTATTATCTACTACCTACACAAGGGGAAGAGGGCAACAAAAAAAAGGATGGCAACCGCCAGGAGTCTAATAAACGGAGACGAGAGGCTCCAGTCGTCCTGCGCCGTAGCCGTGCTGCCCACACACACACCACGCACACCCTCCTGGGCCTCTTCCATACAAGCCGAGCCTCGCAACCGACCATGGGGAATATTGGCTCACGGTCATTGGGCAGCCGCTGCTCGGTACATACAGCACCCTCCCCAGCCCAGAGCAGGGTTGAGGTTCCATGTACGTACGGAGCAACAAGCTCGTTGAAATACAATATCAGATCGGAGACGGTGATCCCGGCTAAGGTGGTGGTGAAGACGGACAGTCCCCCTTTTAGCCGACCATTTGGCCAGGTGTGCGTTTACGGCGGCGGAGGATTGGTCGAGCTGTCATATTGTTGCCAGAGCCGGGCGCGTACGTTGGCGTTGACAGGCCGGCGTTCGTATATTCTCTGCACGCTACTCACCGATAGACGCGGCGACAACGCACGCATCATCACCAAGTTGCATCCATCCATCCATCCATCCATCCATCCATCGGTCTGTCTGGAGCTTCTCCATTTGGGCAAGGTCATGAAACAGGTTCGGGCGGTTACTCGAGGCACTGCGGCAGCGCAACAAAAGACGAAGAACAAGAAGACATCAGTGGCGCCCGCGTTGCCGCCGACGCGCGAGAGGAGGGCGCTAATTGCAGGAACAGAGAGCACGGCATGTTCTTGAGGACATGGGAATCGCGGGGCGTAGGGCGTTGCGCAGTCGTCGTTGGACGCCGTGTAGATTGATCCAGCGCCGTCGGACTGGTGTTTTGATGTATGGAGACACGCCCGTCTGCCCGCCCATTGATGAATGAGATGATGAAGCACAGCACAACTCGTCCCCCCCAACATCCCCTCCTCTCTTGTTCCCCCCCCCTTGTGCCCTTCCGTTCCCCCCTGCGGCACTCCCTTCCCCCAAGGACGCCCCCAGCACGCCGCACCCCAGCAGACAACGCGCGCGCGGTGGAAAGAAGGCGAAGAGGCGCGCTTCGCGGCTGACGCAAAAATAGGCACGCACGCACGCACGCTGGCCTAGCTAGTGTCTCGATGTGCAGACTGACTGCCTCTCTGTGCCTCCACCCACTCCCACTGCCCCCCAGCGCCCCCCCCCCAGTCGCCCACCCCCCCGTGTCCCCCCTCCCACGCAGCCAATCATGTCGTCGCAGGCCTCGACAGTGTGAAGATGGGCGCCGTGTTCCGCGCTCGACGCACGCTAACCGTCTTCCACTTCGTCTGCCAGCCTGCCGGGCCCGCTAAGACCATTTGTGTCGCTGGTGACTTCGACGCACCCCGGTCGGTCTTGGAGCTCCTCCACCCTCCTCTACGTCCCAACTTCAGTCTTTAGGGCTGTAGACGCGCTTTTTCGCCGAAAAAACGTGGCTCGCGTCTCTAAGGATGTAGGGCTGCTATTATGTAAGTTTCCCCATATTCTTCGCACGCGAACTGGGTGTTCGGTGAAGCTTCGTTGCGACTGTGACTGGACCATAGCCGCCAGCGCCGACCGGGGGGGCGTTGATCGGCCAATCAGCGCCTGATAGGCCCATCCACTGGCTGGGGTATCCCTGTCCGCCGTCTGTGCAGGAGAAGCAGCGATGAACAGCCGCCGCTCGATGTTGCCCAGTCCACCCGCTTGCTGGCAGCTGCGCCTGCTTGCTCACACTCCCCTCTCCCCCGAGAACTCGACTCGGCGCCGTCGTCTTATACCGCTGTCGCCGCCGACGGGCGCGAGCTTCTACTGCTCCCGCATCGGCACCGTACTTGCCCATCACCATCATCGCCATCATCATCATCATCATCCTCATCACTACATCCTCATCCTTATCCTCATCCTCGTCACCATCCTCCTGCTCCCACCCCCCTCGGCACCATCGCATCTGTGCGGTGCCGAATTCTTTGAAACGTCCCTCACCATACCGTACTTCTATTATTGGACGAGACGGAGAGAACTTGTACTCTGCCCCCCCCCCCCCCTCGCTGACCATAAATCACCACCGCATTCAACTCCAACAAGTAGTCGACGCTCGAGCTCCAACCGTATCTAGTCAGTCCAGCTCGGTACGCGAGCGAGCTTTCCGTTTCACTTCTCACCGACCCCTCTAAGCGCGAAAGCCGCCTGCCTCTTCATTGTGGAACACGAAAACCCCATCACTGCAGCCGTGTCACGGTATTATTCAGAAACACGGCTTTCAACGCAACCCCCCCGAAAAACCACCAGGGCCAGAGCATTCGACATATTCTCTTCTCCACGCAACCACCTGTTGTGACTGCTGTCACGTCCGCTTATTGGTCTACACGATCCTACCATGCCGGTTGTAGTCCATGCTCCATTGATCAATCCCACTGGCTTCATGTTCAAGGAGAGAACCGCAGACCCACCTGCATTTACCGCCGTGAATGGAAGAACATCCCCGCTTTCGCCTCGCAAGCTCAACGTAATGAACGGCATGACTGCTGAGGCCATCCACATGCGCCCGTACTCCCGCCAGAGCCCGGAGCAACCTCAGGAGCACAAGGTCGTGCTACCCAGCAAAGAGGATCCACCAGCGGAGAACGGCTACCACTCAGTTTCACCCCCTTCATCAGACGAGGAGCACTCTCCAACCAGTCCCACGAAAAGGAAGCGATCAAACTCGGCCGAAGCCGAGCGTTCGTATCCTTCTCCAGACGCTTCTGCACCCAGCCGGCCACGGCTAGACTCGTACGCGCCCCAACAACGAGGCGATTCGCCAAACACCATTGCCCAGGTGCACCAATTGACCATGGAGCACCTTCCGTCGCGTACTCTGCCTCCTCTTGATCGGATAGAATCGGACAGGTCCTGGGCACCATCCCACAGCGGGCCCCACAATGGCTATTACGAAGCCCAACATCGCGACCCGCGCCCGGTGGAGCCTTCGTCTGATGCCATGAGCCGCGATGCTCACTCTGACCCCCAGATTACGACCATGGACGGATCAAGCGGACTAAAACGCCCAGGCACGACTGAAATGACTCGGGCTGGCGTGCAAGTAGATCCCAAGAAGCGGAAGAGGGTAAGTCGGACACGTTGAATAGGATGCCTCGGCTGACAATGGTAGCAATTTGCCAATCGTACCAAGACTGGGTGTGGAACATGCCGTAGGCGCAAGAAGAAATGCGACGAAGCCAAACCTGAATGTAAGCAAATTGATCGTCGAGCAACTCGGGATACCATCTGACTTTTATCAGGCAACAATTGCCAGCGTGGTGGATTCATCTGCGAAGGCTACGCGAACAAGATCCCGTGGCCAAAGAATGGGGTGCAGAAGCCCCACCTTCTGCAGGCCAAGGATCGCTATCCGGCTGAAGCTCAACTCTACCACAGGTAAGCTTCATGCAGCCCTACGCCTGCTGTCTCTAATAATGTACTAGTCACGGCAATACCCGCGAGAACTACTCGGAACAAAGTACCCAGAGCGATACTAATGGCGGTCGCCCCAGGGCCTCCGTCGACGAGCACGATCGCCAACCTCCAAGAAATAGTTGGACTGGCTGGAGTGAGCCTCCGCGCGCTTCTTACCCACCAGAACAACGACAACAACCACAGCAGCAGCAGCAGCAACAAGCGCAGCAGCCGCAGCCGCAACCGCAACCGCAACCGCAACCGCAACAAGCACTCCCAGAGTACTCTCAACCGCCCTCGACATCCAACCATGGAAGACCAACTTCACGCGAACAGCAACTCCCACCAACCAGTCAAGCGCCGTCCGCTTCGCGACAGCATAATCCTCGCATCTACCATCACACACCACAGACGATGAGCCAAGTCGTAAACCATTCTCCCGTGGTGACTGCCGAAGCTGCTCTGCATCACCAAGCACAGTCGCAGTCTCACCATAGTCACCCGCCTCCGATGGCTCCGCTGAATACTGCTCCACCTGCACCGCCGCCATCGCACTATGTTCCACCACCACCCAGGCCTTCAAAGAGCGAAAAGGACAAGATGTTGAGCGGCGAACCCTTTCTCCCTTTCACCCCACAGCTTATCGAGGAGCGCGAAAGGTGTAGAGCTGCCGTCTATCGCTTCAACAATGCAGACAATCCTCAAAAGGATATTGTGCGAGAGTCGCGCGACAACCTTTTTAGAGCCATTCTTGCGGCGAGGTGGGCTCTTGCTTATAGCGAACCAGGAAAGCAAGTTTGCGGCCATTTTGGGCGCGAGGGTGTTTACATCGACGCCCCGTTCATGTGTGACTACGGCTACAACCTTTCCATTGCCGATAATGTTGACATTGGAACTGGGTGCAAGTTCCTTGATTCGGGCCGAATTACGGTCGGGAGAAACTCGACCATCAGCTCCAACGTGACGATTGACACACAACGTACGCCTCAGGATGCCAAAACGCTCAAAGGCAGTCGCCGGTCTGCAGTCGCTGCCGAGGTTCACATTGGTGAGAACGTACATATCGGTTCCAACTGCACCATTCTCGCTGGAGTCAGAATTGGTTCTGGTGCCATTGTCCATCCCGGGTCGGTTGTTGTTCGCGTAAGTTATCTCGATCCAATGCCCCGTTCAGTCACTAACGATCATGTAGGATATTCCCCCAAACTGCGTTGCTCGCGGCAATCCTGCCGATTATGTTTGATTTTCCCTTTTCCCTTGCACATGTTTTTTCGCGCTACTGCGTGGCGCAAGGGCTTAGTTTTTTTTTTTTCTGGAGGATACCCTGCTTTTTGCAACAATTTCATCATGATTTTTCTTTATATGCATGCTGATACGAAAGATGAAGACGTTCTTGAAAGAGAATGATGTACAGGACTGGTAGAGGTGGAGAATATATGCATCACCCATAACAGCTGTCGTTGATGTTGCATGCATTCAAGTGACATGTTTATGATTACGCAAGAGTTCTTAAGCAGTAAACACAACTTACCAAGCACAAGGCTACGTACGCTATGTATGGTTAGCGCGATATTGTACATCACGTGATGATAACGCGGCGCGTCAAGCGCTCAGACCAATCGCCGAAGCCGAGCCAAAAATCTCTAGACATTGAGTCTAACCCAACCTCATCCCATCCGTATCTATTCACCGCATCACAACTCACCACACACGACACAATGCCGCCCCGCGCGCCCCTCAATTGGGGACTCTCCGCGCCTTCGCTTCTCCTCCCATCCTCAACGCGCACCCTCCTCGCCACCATCCCTCTCCACACACCTACCCTCCCCAAACCCTCACACACCACCATTCGAACAATCAAATCAACAAACACCCCCCGTCCCGACCGTTTCGCCCACAACCCCTTTAAACCCGCCCTCAACAGTACTTCGACCGCTGCACTCGAACGAAAAGCCCACTCAACCCCTCTTCGCACTGGCCTGCTCGCCCAAAAACGCGGCATGACGGCCATCTTCGACCCCGTCACCGGCAAGCGCACCGCATGCACGGTTCTCCAGCTCGACCGCAACGAGGTCGTCGCACACAAGACGCGCGACAGAAACGGGTATTGGGCGGTTCAGATTGGGGCTGGCGAGAAACAGGTGGATAATGTGAGTCGGCCGATGCTGGGGCATTTTGCTGCGGCGGGGTTGGGGGTTAAGCGGTGGGTTGTTGAGTTCAAGGTTCGAGGGAAGGAGGGTCTGGGGGTTGAGGTTGGGGAGGCATTGGGGGCGAGTTGGTTTGGAGTGGGGCAGTGGGTGGATGTTAGGGGAGTTTCTAGGGGGATGGGGTTTGCGGGTGTAAGTGCATTCTTTTTTTTTTCGTATTTGTTGGGCAAGGGAGAGAATGAGGTTGAGTGGTTGGCGTTGATAAGGATGATAGTAGGTGAGTTAAGAATGGCTTGCTAATGTGGTTGATGTGTAGGGTATGAAACGTCATGGTTTTTCAGGACAGCCTGCTTCCCATGGTCAGTCGCTTATGCATCGTGGGATGGGTTCAGCTGGTGGTTCGCAGGGTTCGGGTTCGCGTGTGCTTCCTGGGAAACGCATGGCTGGACGTATGGGCAATGAGCGCGTCACGGTGAAGAATCTCAAGGTCCTTCAGGTCAATGAGGCAAACGGCATTGTGGTTGTAAATGGTAACAAACCCTTTTATTTTACTCTGTATTTTGTTCCCACGGTTATCTTACAGAGCGGTAAAACTAACGTGGAATCACTATTCATAGGTTGCGTTCCCGGCCCCAAGGATCAAATCATAAGAATCCAGGATGCGCTAGGTAAGCCGTGGCCTGTCGGACCTATGAAGGTTGCGGATATGGTGCCCGCTTCTATTGCGCCGCAGGTTACCGCCCCTGCTGCTGCTGCGTGAAGAGTGTATATTATTACCTTGTCTTGTTAGATGTGTTGCTGTATAGATTTGTAAGAGGTGTCTGTATTGTAACATGGCCCTTGACCTACAATGTCGGCGTTTTTTATCCCTCCCTTTTTGGGGGAGAGGGATTGGTTGTTTTTGCATTAAAGGTTGTTGTTGTTGTTGTTGTTGTGGTAAGAATGAATTATTTGGTCGTACCAATATACAAGTGAGCCGGTAGAGTTGGTAGAGCTAGTAGAGTAAAAGTAGGCAAACAAGTGTAAAAAATAAGGCGGATGCAGGTTGATGAAACAAGTATTATTTATCCCCAACAAACTAGTCATTAAAACCCAACATCCCCAATCCCTCATCAAGCCCCTCCTCCCCCTCTTCCTCCTCCCCACCCAAAACAACCCAAAGACCCCTACAATCCCTACACGCCGTACATCGAACCAGATCCGAATCCTCGGTAAAGAGGGCCACGTCGAATTCCGAAAGGTCGACATGGATACTACTTAGCGATTCGTCTTCGCCCGACGCCACGATCCATTCGGCGAGGGGTTGGATCCTGTAATGCATTTCCAGACCGTGGGATGCGTTCCAGGTGAAGGATGCGGGCTTGTTCCATTGCGATTGCCAGGGTTTGACGACGAGCAGTCTTTCGTCGCTGGTGGTCGTGTCTAGGAGGGAGGTGGCTTTTCCTATGTAGAGGAGGTAGTGGCCGAGGAGTTTCAGTAGAGATTAGCGTCGTTGCCGTCAATAGTGAAGCAAGAGAAACTTCCAGCAAAAGTTGTCTGTGGCATCTTTCGTCGCTTTGGAACCCGCTCTTTGCGAGAAGAAATATCTCGCTTCGAGATCTTTGATGTATTCTGAGACGCCATGTACAAAGGGTACAAACGTGAGCTTCCACGCTTTAGAATCTATGTCGAGGGTTTGTCGTGAGTGGGTGTGCGTCTTTGCGACTCAATCGAGATACAAAAACAGCATCAATTGTCGCCCTGTAAAGCTGTGGAAGCTTTTCAGAGTGCGGAGAATGTGGTTAAACTAACAAGATGCATCTCTTATACATTTACAATGCTACCAATGCGTATGATGCCGTGATGTTGCCTGAGGCGTAAAGCATAAGATGATTGGTCGTGGTAAACTACCAGACCGAAGTCCATTTATGATTAGTGTGAAATACATGTATACTAGGCAAAGTCCAACCGATCACACTTTAGCTATTCAATCTTGCTCCCCAACGAGCTCGAATATTGTCTTCACTGATATACGGCGACTTGGAAATGACATCCTTGTGCCGAGTGAGCGCCTGTTTATGGGAAATAAATGTTCTCTTTGTAGTTCTCGCCACTCCTATCCACCCTGTAGTTCATTCTGTGGTCTGTATATATACTATATCATTTACGTTTATTTGGAAGAGGTATTGCCGTGTCGCGAGGGAACGACATGTTTGTGGGAAGAGAGGAAGAACAGAGTCGTACGAGTGGCTATGCAGCGTAGAAATTATGAAGGCAAGAAAAGCTGACAAGATTACAAGGGTAAATCTTAGCACTTTAGATGCCAGTGACTCCAAAAGAGGTAACAGAGGTCCTCGAAAGGACCCAAAATCTCTGAATAAAGAGTTACTTGGGTATCTAAATTGGGCAGCATCTATCAATCCAAAATCCATTTATGGTTAGCGTGGTGTGTCAACATGTATAACCTCTCGGATGTTCAGCCTTGCTCCACCCATCCCATCTTCCATAAAACCTAGCATCACAGGCTCCGAGTCATTTATAAACTATCAAACCCATCAAAGCACAGTTGAAAGACAGCGGCAGCAGCGGTGTCGTGTGAAACTCGCTGTTAGGCCTTTGACAAATCTTGACATACTATACCACGCCTACAAGTCCCTTCTTGATTCTTTCAGCCGCCGGATTTCTCAACCACACGAAGAAAAAAGCGGAATATCTTTTCCCTGCACGTAATCAGCAAACAGAAGAGCCATGAGACTCATCAACCGCGAGACCACGGAGTTCGAAGAGTTTATCGGCGACAACATCCCCAGATACGCCATCCTCTCGCACACTTGGGACGACAAGGAAATTTCGTATCAAGAGTATGCCAGCTTCGATCGATCCAGCCAAAGTATAGGATCTCACTTCAACAAGATATCCGGTACTTGTGAGCGTGCCAAAGTAGATGCTATCGACTACGTATGGGTCGACAACTGCTGTATCAACAAAGAAAGCTCTGCAGAGCTCTCAGAAGCAATCAACTCCATGTAAAATTTGTACCAGAACGCTCAAGAGTGTTATGTCTACCTTTCCGACTTCAAGTCTGATGTTGAAAACAAGGGGTTCCTGTCCAAAGAGGAAGAAGCAGAGTTATCCAAGTGTCGCTGGTTCGAAAGAGGATGGACCCCCCAAGAATTACTGGCCCCAAAAGAGATATAGTTTTTCAACAAGAAATGGAGATTTATCGGATCGAAATCCAGCCTCGCCGTGATCCTGTCTCGCATCGCCCGTATCCCCGGCATTCTGATTTATGACCACCATAAATTTCATGACAACTATTCAATCGCTCAAAGAATTTCATGGGCGGCTTCGCGGCGCACGACCCGTGGTGAAGACATGGCGTATTGCTTGTTCGGTCTCTTCAACGTCAACCTTCCCCTCCTTTACGGAGAAGGTGCTGTAAAGGCCTTTATAAGACTACAAGAAGCCATCATGAGAGAATACAATGACCTCACAATATTTGCCTGGCGATCAGACAAAATAGTGACGTACTGGTCAGAGGCGCCCCCGCGCATTCACCGAGCGAGTTCCGCCGCTGGGGAAACATCACCATGGTAGGTACCCGCGACAATCCAGAGTTCACTGCCACAAACAAGGGTATACGCATTGAAACGAGACTCGGCGCTTTTTGCAGATGGAGTTTTACTTTACCACTAAACTATAAAACTAAAATTGACGGTACTGAGGTATCTGTTTGGTGGGGCATTCGTCTTTGCAAGTTGGAGAGTGGTGTTTTTTATAGGGTTAGTTCTGACGAGCTGGTTGCCATGGAAGACAAAGCCAAGGGCTTTGGAAATCTTGTCATATACCTGTTGAAGAGTTGAGAATCTTTCAAACACGGAGAATAGGAATTACCCGTTTGATTCCATGTATATTTATCTAAGAAGAGTAGAATTCAATGATTATTTTTATTTCCATCCACAGCCAACATGTCTAATGGAGTGAGGGAGTGAGTGAGTAAGATGACGGAAATGTCGAGTCTTGTCAGCGCCAATGGCATACTATATACTCGGTAGAAAGAGACAAGATGAGCTTACATACTCCAAATCTCAAACCTCAAAACATCTTCCACATCAATTACGTATATATACTCCATACTGTCCAAGGCTCTATTCAGTCGCAGATCTACAGAGTTTTCTACGCTCAATCAGGCTACTGTAGGTTGGTAAGTAGAGACTGCTTAGGGCTATAGATGGTAATCCAATACGCACTAGTATTAAATAATCTATAACCTTGTTCTTTTTAGCACCTCTACGGTGAGTGGAGAAGCCAAGGCTTTTGAGCTAATAAGGTAGTGTCGCATAGGGCCTACGCAGAGCTGATCAGCTGATCGTCTCTCTGAGAGCGCACTGATCTCAGCTTGGAGGCTCTTTTCTCCGTTCCCTTTGTATATAGTCTCATCTGATCTAATGCTCTTATAGCTTTAGTGATCCCCTCTAATAGATCACCCGACCTTTGGTTCCAGAGCTCTATTTCCTCCCACACTAGTATATATACGTGACAGAGGGAGGATGGTAGTTGCTTATATGCTACGCTCTATTCACATTCCAAAAGATATGAATCCTTCTCAACCAAGCAAACATGTATGCTTCAACCTATCTATTCTCAACGCTAACCCACTTGGAAAAAGGCAGCATGGCGAGGGTTCAACATCCCCGCTTATTCCGTCTCATCTACCCCTAAAAGCGTGGAATCCGAATTGCACATGTTGAATGAGAAGAGTTAGCGTTGGTGATCTTGTAAACAGTACTTTTCATTTTCACAACCAAGCAACCACCAGGAACATTGATTCCATACTCACGTACGTAAACACATGGTCCCAACCCATGCCAATCCAAACTTTTACCACATACCGCACATGTTCCAAATTGAACAATCACAATTCAAGCGCCTTCCTCGCCATGGCAAGTGCACCCTCGAAATTCTCATGCCCCCCAATGAACCCCGCAGCATGCACAAATACACCTCCAGGTATCCCAGTCAACGCATCAAGGTCCCCACCACGCACCCCCTTCCACGCATCAGGCAGATCCTTGCGATTCTCAAAGCCGCCATTCTCCTTACTGACGGCGCGTATCCGCCATTTACCTTCAGGCGTAGATTCCGGAAACAGCACGTAGAGCACCTGAGGCGCGACATTCTCTGAAGGCGGCAATTCCTTTTCAAGGTTGTACAGGTGGTCAGACCATGGCATGCCTTCGTTGAGCACGAGAATGCGACCTCGCGGGTCGTATTGCAGACGGGCGTCGAATGCTTCCTTGACGAGTTTGCGGGCGGGAAGCCAGCTGGCAGCGCGGTCGGTGAGTTCGCAGACGAATTGCTCGCCTACAAAGGAGGAAGCTTTTGCGAAGCGTTTGTCTTCCTCTGCTTGTTTTTCCTCTGCGGTTTTATCCGCTTCGGCGGTTTTGTCGGCGGAGTAGTTGTACCGGTTCACGACGCTGGCAATGCTGAAGCCGCGGTCCTCGAACTTCTTCTGCAGCCCGGCTTTTTGGAGGTCTGTGGGTGCGATGGCGCTGATGCCGTTGTCGTTGGCGTCAAAGGCCTCGATGAAGTCGGTGTAGATTTTTTCGTAGAGGAGGTCGAGGTCGGGACCTGGGGAGATACCGGCTACGCTTGTGATGATGTCTTTGCCAAAGTGCATGTAGACGAGACCGGCGGAGGAGAGCTTGGTGGTGTGGGCGGGGAAGGTGGTGGTAAATTCGCGCTGGTGGTGGTCGTAGCGCCTCGCAGAGTCATCGTATACGGCGCCGACATCTACGACAGTGTGGCAGTCCTTGAGGATGTCGGGGTCGCGTGTGCGGATGAGGGGAGAGTCGTGGTAGGTGGGGAGGAGTCGGAGCATAGAGACAGCGAGGGCTTCGTCGGCGTGGAAGTGGCCGCTGTGAAGGAAAAAAAAGAACATGATTCAGCGCAATCCATGAAAAGCACTACACTTGATCGACATACTTGTGGGTTCCAATCAATGGCGCGTCCACGTCCATCTTGAGCTTTTTGGCGGGGTTCTCGGTGGCCATGGTGTAGAAGGAGGGCTTGAAGGCGATATGGCGGGGACGTGGTTGGAGTGAAAGTAGGCGGGGGAAATGTAAAGCCCGGGTGAAAGTGTTCCTGGCGCAAAGCATCCACCAAGCAATCAAGCAGCCAAACTTCAGATGTCGTGCGGGAATTGCGAAGAAGAAGAAGAAGAGCAATCGGACCTCCAGACTAGAAATTCCCTACGAAGCCCTCCGTCGATGCAAATCGACGCCACAGCTGCTTGGCGGAGATCTGGCAGGCGTTGGCGTCTACCAGCCGAGCGCTAACCCCTTCCGGTAAGCGTGGGAGCTCCCACTTTCACGACCCAGAAACTTGTCCTTTTCTTTCCGGTAGATATTCAGTGAAAGCGCTGCATTCTCCCCTGCTGATCAGTCGCCGCAGCTCTCACCGTCTGTCTCCGTTTCCGAATCCTCAGGCCTTTCTGCTCCTCCAGCTCTCCCAGCCCCGACCCTGGCCGATCTGTGCGATCTCCCTCATCCCGGCGACTGCTCGCGACCTTCCCTCCCCCCTCGGCCAATAGACCGGTTGTACCTTGCCTGATATCACCGCCTTGGTCTCTCTCTCCGCCGCATCTCCAGCTCCAGCTCCATTTCCATTTCCATTCCTATTTGTATTGCCGCGTTGCCGCCTGTTTGCTGCCGTCTGCGCTCCCCGCCATCTCCTTCGTCTCTCTACAGCAATCTCGGTGCAGCTCCCGTCTTGACAGGTGTCTGCTGACTCAATTCCATGTCATCCCTTCTTTGATTTGCACGTGAAGATAGACGATAAGGCAGAGAGGTCAAGCTCCCCCGCCAAGAAAATATTCACCAGAAGCCACTCCACCTCCACCGCCTCTTCCCACGCCCACGACAGCCCGGCTCGCCGTAGAAGAACGTCTTCGAGCTCTGTCGTGTACTCTTCCCAGCACCTCTCTCGCCGCAGTGCACGTCGGAGGTTGTTGAGCCCGTCTGCGGACGAGCTTAGCGAGGACGGCGTGTATACATGTGGCTCACCAGGGTGCTGTCCTCGACAACCTTCCTCGGCGCTATAATCTTCACCATCCCGCTCGCCTTCGACATTGGCGGCCGACAATGTGGGCTCGCCTTTACGCTCGCTCTTAGCACCTACTATTTCTTCTACTCGGCCCTCCGGTTGGCGACACCCGACGACTCGCGGTTCAGGTGGTCAATATGCAAGCTGTTCGCCGTCACGCAATGGCTCATGATTCCGACCTTCTTGATCTGGAGCCTGAACAAATTTTCCGTCGACTCGGATAACAGCTCCGGGTGGGTGGAGCGGACCTTTGGCGGGAAGAGGGCTCAGGACACAAGTGTGCATGAGTGGCTTTTTGGGGCCAACGGACTGTTGGAGACGGCGACCATCGGGACATGGGACAAGTTGCTGCGGTACAGCACCCCCGTATTCCAGGTCGGCGAGGGCTTCTGCAGCTTGCTGGTTATCCAGGCGGCCGGTCAGATCACACGATGGCTGGTCAATAGGGAGCGGGGCGACAGCTGGATGGTAAGACCCCACCCCTACAACAAACACGGCAAATCGAGCTAAAGTCTAATTCAGATTGGCCTTCTCATCGCGTCCGCGTCCATCATCTCGTCCTCGGTCTACTTTCTCTGGCGCATCACCACCTTCCCCGAAGTTAGCAATGTGGACGCCATCCTCATCGGGGTGGCTACCACCACTGCCATATTCTTGTGTGCGTGGGGCATTGTTAGCGGAAGGGGCAACCCGGTGGAGTCATCACTACTCGTCAGTCTGCCATTTCATATAACCCAAGCTCGACTGACCTCTCTAGTTTGCCTATGTTACACTCTGCATTTACCAGATCTTTACCGACTATCAGCCTGCACCCGGCTCAGCCGCCGCAGACGCACCTTCCGACCCCGCCCTACCTCCTCTCCCCCCGATAATCATGGCCTCCTACACCACGCTTATCCATGCCCTAGGGTCTCTGCCCACCATAACCCACACTGCGTTCAACCTCATGGTGGGCGCAGTAATGACCATCACACCGAGTGTAATTATCTCGCTCGCCTACCGCGTCTTCGTCATGTACGCAGCCGCCCGAATCATCCCCGCCGTCCGAGAAAGCGGTGCACGAGCTCTCTCACAAGAGCCGAGTCTGGATGATGACGATGACACAACAAAAGTGCTTGGCTTCCTAACCTGGTTCAGCCCCAGTATATTGATTGCAGTCTACACAAGTCTCCTGATGCAACACTTTGCGAGTGGAAATGGCGGCGTCGACGGAAGTGCTGTGCAGGGAGAGTGGTGGAAGAACCAAGGCGGAGACGCGGGCGGTAATTTCTGGCGGTGGATTAATCTCGCTGTTACCATGGCTATCTATGCTGTGGAGTTGAAGATATCAAAGGAAGACGATGATGGGAGGCTTACGAGTCATTGGAAAAGCGACTAGAGGACAACGCTAGAGAGTGCAGGAGGGACTACCACATGATGGTAATGGCCTTGCACTGTGCACGGGCGAGAGGTTGAATGGAGCACACAGCATATGTGCATGGATGTGAAGCGCAGCGCATACCACATGAATCAGAGATGGGAGACAGGGGAGGGTTGGGGGTATAACACAACACGATGCATTGCAGTGCAGTGCAGTGCAGTATGTGTAGCACAGTACACGGCAGAACAGGCATGCGAGCATGTAAGCAAGTAAGGTCGGAACCTCGTATTTTTGATTTTTCAGATACCCGAAATTTGAATTGAACTGGATTGAACTGGTCTGAATTCGGTGGGATTGGATTGGATTGAATGGAATGGAACTGAATTGAGGTGAGATGAGAGTGGGATGGTGAGGTATTAATAGCATTTGTTCTTCTTTTGTCCAGGTATAGATGATGTGCCAGATGTACATGGATAGATAGATACACTAGCCTAAACTATGCTTTGAGCCATGTTTCGATGAAAGAGGAGAGTGACTACAAAGTGAATGGGGGGGAAATGTGCGCATTATGTATAATAACGCTATACTGTATGTACGAGTACTATTTACTAATTACTTGCTTCAAAGATGAATAGCACCCTCGGTTCCCCACATCTGTCCGTCCGACACGACCGGACTTTAAAGTAGATACACCACCACACAAATTCCATGACGCCCACGCACAAGAAGATACAGCGTCGAATCAGCATCACCCGGTGTAACAAGCCCAGCGATGCCGGGTCGGCTGTTCATACGATGCCCATGACATGACATGGTACGGGTGATGGATATGCAGGGTAGGGTATATTCCGACATCTTTCAATGTCGTGCGTAAATCTATTTTGATTTTCCTTTCATCTCCATCATCAAAGTATCAATATCATGCCAGCTTGATTGCCGGCATTCTTCACATTTACGTGCTGGGATCCCTACCTACCTACCACCTACCTACCACCTACCTACGTACCATCTACCCATCTACCCACCAACCCACCAAAATGTCACCTCCCGTGAAATCAACCACATCGCCCCTCCCTATAATAATAGCAGGAGCAGGATGTACAGGTCTTTTCCTAGCCCATCTACTCCTCACCCAATCTCCTTTTCAAAACCCCATCCAAAACCCCATCCTCCTAATCGACCCCGCCCACCCCGACCCCACCAGCACGCGCGCCATGGCGCACCAACCGCTCATCTTCCCGCTGTTTGAGCGCGCAGACCTCATGTCTGATTTTGCGCGCCTGGGGTCCTTTTCGGGGGGTCTTTGTTTCCGGAGCGGAGTACGGCGTGGATCAAAGGTTGTTGCGGGGAAGAAGTTTGAACAAGGGGAGAGGGGCCAGTTGTTGTTGCCGCAGGGGAGGTTTCAAGAGGTGCTTGTTGGGAGGGTGGAAGGTGGTGGAGAGGAAAAGGGAAAGGGAAAAGGAAAGGTGAGGTGGGGGTGGAGGGTTGTTGGGTTTGAGGAACGGGAGGGAGATGGAGAGGGGTATGTTAGGGTTAGGATTGAAGATGGGGTGGGTACTTTCGAGGAGATTGATGCATTGTATCTTGTTGGGGCTGATGGGGCGAAATCTACGGTTCGGAAAACAATGGGTCTTTGCTTTGATGGGGAGACGTTGGATTCGCAACTTGTGGCTACGGATATTGTGTATGATTTTCATGCTCATGGGTTTTACGATGCTAATTTTATCATCGATCCGGAGCATTATGGGTTGGTTGGTCGGATTGATAATGATGGCTTGTGGAGGGTCAGTTATGGTGTTCCGAATGGGATGGGCGAGGATGAGATACATGAGGGTGTGGATGCAAAGTTGAGGGCCATGATGCCGGATGGTGGCAAGGCTGGGTTCGAGGTGAAGAGGGTGGCGCCGTATAAGGCGCAGCAGCGTTGTGTGGATACGTTTTGGAGAGGGCGAGTAGGGGTTGTAGGGGATGCTGCGCATTGTGAGTTTCTCTCTCGAGTTTTTACATGATTCAAGCTCTGGTGTTGGATGCTGATTGTTTATTTACAGTGACGAATCCTTATGCTGGCCTTGGCCTTGCTTCTGGAATCGCAGACGCTTCATCCCTCGCCGCTGTCCTTGTCAGGATCCTCTCTTCCCAAGCCACGGATCCTGATGCCCTCCTCTTGTCGTGGTCACGGGCTGTGCGGGAAAAGTTTCTCGCCGTAGTCGATAAGCCGTCTCGTATGGCGTATGCGCGGGTGAAGACGAGAATCGATACCGAGGACGAGGTCAAAGCCATGCTGGAGAGGGACCCGTTGGTGAAGGCGCTGAAGAAAGGCATGCCGATGATGCCGCCGAAATTGGAAACGACGGTGGAGGAGTTGGAGGGGTGGTGAGGGCGTTGGACGAATGGTGGTGTTACAACAGAAATATCTGCATCCCCGTGTGTTAACGTCATATATGGTAGAGTTTTGGAAAAAGAGAAAAAGAAGAAATAGTTTAGTTAGTACTCTCTAAACTTCAATCTAGTATAAAGCGTGTGTTTTAGGATTTCAAAACAACAAAAATATCTACATCCCGGCTTATTATCTTATGTATGGTAGGATTTTAAAAACAAAGAAAAAAAAGAAGAAATGGTTCAGTCGGTACTCTCTAAACTTCACTCTGGTGTGAATTGTGCTGTTTGATATTCCTTTCACATACCTTCATAACTCCCCCAGACCCCACAAACCCCCGGACCCCTAGCATACTACGAGCGACGAAATCGTAGTATGCCCATGATCTCGCTTTGGCTAAGTCAGTGACCGCCAGCGTTAGTAACCTGAGTGACCAGCTCCGGTCGGGTAGCCGATCTTGCTATCCTCTGGAATCGAACTGTTAGCCTTTGACCGCCGGAAGAGTACGGAGACGGAGGAAGGGAAAGGATAACAGAGCGAAGCGTAGAGATGACCAACTGAACCATTTCTTTTGTGTTGATGTATGTTTTCGAGTTTAGATTGGTTTTATAGACGGGGAGGTTGGGTATTTTGACTTGTGTGGGCGCGGGGTGGTGGAAAGAGCAAACGGAAGGGTGGGGAGGTTGTTGTGAGAATACACAAAGACTGTTGGTGCGGGTCATGGAGACTTGGATATTATTCCGCTGAGGAATGCCAGGGAGTTTTATCGCTGCTGTGCTAGCCTTGTGTTGGGTGCTGTTTTGATGTTTGTTGCGTTTCCTTTTCTATAGATTTTCGTTACGGCGTTCGAACACATGACGTATGATTTCTCGTTGAAGATGGGATGGAGAGCGGGATTTTCATCTCAGATGTCGTCGTTGGCGATAGGGAGGATCGAGTTTGGATTGGTAGTCTCCATTTTCTCGTCGCTTCTTTTCCTTGACTTGTTCTTTTGAGAATCTCGACAATGGATGGAGGAGCTCGATGCCGGATGGATGTAGAATGATGTTGTAGGAGCATTTCATCATCGTTGTCTCTTCTTATCCTTCTCCTTCTTGTTCGTCTCCTTCTCTTCCTCGATTGAATGGTGGTCTTCTACTCCGTCGTAATGACGGTTATGGTTCGTTTTCAGCCTTTTTCTAATGAAAAGTCGCATCAGGGGTTCTCAGGGAACTCGCATAATCAGCATCTCATCATCAAATCAAAATGGGTGCTTTGTACATGCAAGCAAACGGCCAACATGAGCGTCATGGAAGAACTCTGAAGCCGGTCTTCTCCTCTTCTCCCCCTCGATGTGCTTTCTCCGTCTGATGATCTAATGACGGGGACCCGCTAACTAACCGGGATCAGATGGATCGGGGCGGACAGGGATGCGGGAGCTAACTACTTCGGTACCTTGGAAGGAGCAACACAACTTCTTCATCCCTTCCACTTTGACGTTTGTTGTTTCTCTTTTCGCAACAACGCTCCTTCTGCAGCAACACGACATTCACCATGGCTCCTTCCCGCGGCCTTGCAGGGCTGGCATTTGGGAATAGCTTCATGAGGCCTTTCACACCTTTTTCAAATGCATCTTTAATGCGGCCTTGTCTCGCGTCGTGGGCGGAGAAGCTTGCGGACCCGGGAAACAAAGTGCAGAGCTACATCTCCCGCAGCAACGACCCCTATGTGAACCTCTCCATTGAGGAATACATCTTACGAACGTCGCCAGCAGACTCGCATGTGCTCTTTCTCTACGTGAATAGGCCTTGCGTTGTGATTGGCAGGAACCAGAATCCGTGGTTGGAGGTGAATCTGGCTTTGTTGAATGGCGAGAGCAACACACAACCCACCACCACCACCACCACGCCGCCAACAACGACAGCGAGTACAACGGTTACTACGACGCCAATCACGCCCTCCATTGGCAACGTCGACCTGGTGCGAAGACGGTCTGGGGGCGGCGCCGTCTTTCACGATACTGGCAACCTCAATTGGAGCGTGGTTTGCCCGCGGGATGCCTTTACCCGCGACAAGCACGCTGAGATGGTTGTCCGCGCCCTCCGTAAGCTGGGTGTTGACCGCGCTAGAGTCAATGAGCGCCACGACATTGTGCTGGATCAGGGCTCCAAGAAGGCTGATTCAGCCCCAGAAGATACCCATCGCACACCCTACACCGCCGATGGCCATGTTGGGCCCGGGCCGCTCAAGGTGTCTGGATCTGCATACAAGATGATCTCGCAACGCGCCCTTCATCATGCCACCACTCTTCTCGCCTCGCCGAACGTACACAGCATCTCGCGATACCTTCGATCGCCTGCAAAGAGTCACATTACAGCGAAGGGGGTGGCCAGCGTGAGCTCGCCCGTCAGCAACATTGGCCTAGACATGAAGCTTTTCCAAGAGACGCTACTGCGCGAGTTTAGAGCTGCCTATGGCGGTGGGGATGTGCAGACCATTGGCGAAGAGCTTCTGGAGAACGACGCCATCAGGAAAGGATATAATGAGCTCCGGGTATGTCATGGAAAAAGCCCCGTGCAACACTCAGAGGACATTCTTCATGTAGCATTAATGCATGCTGACATTCGTAGACGAACGACTGGCTATGGCTGCAGACTCCGCAATTCACCATTTCCCTCGAATCAGCCCCGATCGAACTGGTCGTGCGCCACGGGGTAGTCCATGAGTTACATGGTGATGATGGCAGGATCCCCATGTTGCAGAAAGCTCTCGTGGGCCAGAATCTCCATGACATTCGTGACTGGTCCGAATTCTTGCAGAGAACCATGGATCCATGGCGGGCAGAGGATGAGATGCTTGCGCAACAATTGCAAACACACCTGCCAGTTCCGCAGCTCTTTGATAGCTGACCAAGTGTACCCAAGTACACACTGATATCCATGCATGCGGCATCGCACTGAATCAGATCCAGACGATCACGTGATCATCCGAACCTCATGGCCAATCCGGGCTTTAGTGGGTGGACTGACAATAAGCCGCCGCCGCCTTGCTTACGTTCCACAGGTCCTTGCAAGTCCGATGCTGTGCATCTTGAACATTCAGTAGGTGTCTTTTCGTCCTCAGTCAATGTAATTCGCCTGCAGCCAACAGGCCTTTTCCTTTGGTCTTTTCCGACTCTTCTTGCCCCTGTGCATGTCCTTTTTCTTATTACCTAGCTCTTGATTGAGGTTTTTCGTTCACAGTACCTTGTTCCGCGCGCCTGGACTGTAATGTTCGGGAGACAGCACAGCAAATCCGGATTCCAGGAGGTGTGTTGCCGGCCTAACCTGTCATGGCATCGCCTTTGGCTAGTGGCATTGTAACATTGCAATGTAGGGAGAGACTGCAATATCACTACCGTAAGAGTTAGTTTTCCAAGGAAAAGGAGGGAGATGTCATTGGTCCCCATTCCCCGTCTCATGCCCGCGCCATGTCCCTGGCCTAACCCGACTGCTTGGGTGTGCCGCATAGCGTAGGATTGATACTGCCTTTACAATGTGTCTTCATGTTGTGGTCCATCATTGCCCGGCCATGTTGTCTTCGGTCGTCACAGCCACAGCATTGTGTGCTCGCTGTTGAGAAGTCAGGGGGCCGTCCACCTCAGCTGTTGTCGTCCTAGCCAAGTGTTCCTTGCGCCTTCCGAGCACTGCCGATCGCCGTGGAAAATTTCGTTGATGTAGCGCTTTTCTCGAGTCCGATCTCTCGCATGACAGGAAGACAGCCCTAAAGGATCATATCAAGTTCTCCATCAAGACCTTGGCTCCACACTTACAATTGTCCATGAGATGCGCAAGGCAGACTTGTTATCTCTGTATAGGTTCGGTTGTGCGAAGCGGGCTGTGGGAAGGGCTTGGATGGGGTATCTCGATGATTGTTCTTCTGGCCGACTCGATGCAACCTCGTGTATAAGACAGGGCATCGAGGACATGATGCAAAACTTCGTAATGACGGTCAACTAACCTATCGCTGCTTCATATGGCTGTGATGGCCTTCATGATGCATGGCTCTGGAGATTGCCGTCGGGGTGGCGGTGGCGATGCGAGCGCTTTGGGGGGCAACTCCCGTGGTCATGAGCATGCAGTGCCGGCAAAACTCATCTCGATTATGAAAAGAGTTCCACAAAGCAGCCACAGAAGTGCAGAGCGGGCGTACTATGAGATAGACTGCTGTCTTTGGAGGGGGGGGGGGGGGGGGTTGCTGATGTGAGCGCAGGCTGTTGGTGTTGCTCTCCCTCACCCGTCTATACAGAAGGTCCGTGTGCACTACCAACGGTAAGAGGAACGCCTCTTGAGTCCCGCCTTTCGCTATCCTGCACCGGACCAAGATCCTAACTGCGGTCAACACGATGAGAGGATTAACCGGTAGCCATTGAAGCTGACAGAAGCTTTCCGGCTGTGGTGGTGACTGTATGCTTGAAGTACCAAGGGAAACGCGCGCATTGCTCACCGCTGAGGCTGCTACTTACTCGGTTGAAATATGTCTGCGGACGAGGTCACCAAGCATATATCAATTCACGCATTCGAGTTTCACTCGTCGGTTTGCGCATTCCTTCCCGCACTCCTTTCTTCTGTGCCCCTAGTTCGCCGCTGTCACGCAATACAAAGCAACAGAATTGTAACATCAGTACACAGACTGAACCAAAAATCAAGACATGATTTTTCGACTTGACCATCTCGGAGTTGAAGGGCCCGAGTAGGCCATGGCGCTCCGAAATGCTTCGAACCGAACGATGAGTGGAGCGTCGAACATGTTTCTCTTCAAACGTTGCAGGAATCTTCTCAGCTGTATCCCCACTCGAATCCAAAACCATGATTTTGAAGGTACCAAACATGCGGAAATATTGTACCATGGTGGGGATGGATTGACACCCTTCTTGCCCAAATGCCCATGCACCTGTCTGGGTAACGTTGATATCACGTGTAGGGGACGACATTGCACGCTTCTGCACTCCGTAGGTGGGCTTAGCAAACTGTCGCCTTTTGTTTCCGAATGTTATTAGTCCAGCCTCCCTCTACTCGCCCTTCCAGTCCCGGCCATGAAACTGCGGCTCTCCCGATTTTGGCCCCATCAAAGCCACCGGCAGCCTCTTCGCCCAACAGCTGAAAGTTTCGACCACAAAACATGACGCGGGCGACAGCATAGAAAAGGCTTGAGAATCCTTAGGCATCCGCAGGTGAGGGCGCAGCTTTTTCTCGTGAACTGTCCAGACGTCATCTCACTGGCCGCAAACAATCCCCTTGAAACGAAACGACACAGGCGAAACATTGGTGTTCCTACGGTCGCGTTTCAGGTGAACATGCTTACCCTTGCGTTGCCTCGAGAGGCTTTCACAGCTGCGAATACTGTTTGGTCTGGTAGGTTGCGAGAACAAAAGGGAATGTTTGTTTAAGCGCCGATTGCTCTTGTCTTGCTGAGGCAGCAGCTTTATCGTTTCCTCTCCATCTCACCCTCGTCACGTCCCCCTTATTTCTTTCTTATTTGTATTCACGCTTGCTCGTTCCATGGCGATGGATCATCATTTTTCGCCGGGCGCCTGCCTGCCTTCTACCTCGTGCTTCGACGAGGAAGAGATGGACTACCGCTTGGAAGCGCCTGGTGCGTTTTCCTTTACGCATCAACAACAGCATAACCCGCATGACCAGCAAGCCGCCTATGTTGAACATAATGCGTATGGTGCGTTTTCGCCTAAAGCTTGTGGTTGGACAGTTTTGCTAACAGCTACCGAAGCATATCATCTCTCAAGCTCCCGGCAATACCTGCCTACGAACTTTGAATACCGACCACAGCATTCGCACAGTCGAAACTTGTCTGCATCTACCCAATCGTCATTTTCATCGGCAGCACTTCGTTCCTCAAACGGGAGCACGTTCTCCCAACAGCAGCCGAGGAGCTCCGTTACATCCGCCAGCACCGTATGGTCGCAACATGATTATTCGAGAGAGCAACAAATTGCGCCGAGTCTCTTACCAGCTTGCGAGGAATCCATTGCGATACCGCCAGCTAAGCGAGCAGTCCCGCGTCAGCAAGCACCAAAGAAGAATCCGTTCGGGACATGCGTATCGCGGACGAAGCGAGCACGGCCTTCAGAAGATTTGTCAAGATATTGGTGCACTTCTTGTGGGGAAGGATTTAGAAACAAGCATTGTTGGCGTAGACACGAAGAGACATATCAAGAGCGGACCGAAA
The DNA here is from genome assembly GCA_022560085.1 of Helminthosporium solani. Lineage (NCBI taxonomy): Eukaryota > Fungi > Ascomycota > Dothideomycetes > Pleosporales > Massarinaceae > Helminthosporium > Helminthosporium solani. The sequence continues at coordinate 91,610 of JAFISD010000098.1, forward strand.
TGTTTGAATGTGAGAACTGCGACAATATCTACTTCCTCGACAAGGACTTTACCCACCACCACCAGCAGAGCCATCGGTGCCAAATGTGTGGCCCAAAGAAGCATGTCGATCTAGCAAGGCGCCATCGCATGATTCGCACTGGGTGGGGGTGTGGATTCTGCGATCACTTCAGTTTTGAGTGGGGCGAACGATGCAAGCACATCAGTCGGCACTTTGAAAAGGATAACAAAACGATGGAGGATTGGCATCATTCGCAAGTCATCTTCTCGCTCCTCCAACGGCCCGAAATCTCCCTCCTTTGGAACCGTTTTCTCGAGTACAAGCAACGCACGCAGTCACCTTTTCGATGGAAGTTTCACAACACTGGTCGTGTCGAAGGTTACCCCGAGTTGAACTCTAAGCCTCAATTGCAGGACCTACTGGAATACTGGACTCCTGATAACGATGTTACGACTATTGTCAAATTGGCGTTCCAGTTGGGCCTCAAGGAAAAGGAGCTCCCAAGACTGCCCGAGTCGAAAAAGGACGAGCCGTTGCAACGTCTGGCACCATCACAACAGACACAGCCGGAGCAGCACGAGCCAATTCCTCCTCATTCTACCTTTGCACCACAAGAAGTCGTAGTTGACATGCCCCCCTGGGACCCCTTTTTCGGCGCTGTCCTAGAAGACGGCATACAATCCACCGGCTCAATCGACTTTGAGGCTCTCAAACCGGCTTTTGACAATCAGCTTCAACATCACCACCACCCTTTCAATTTTTTTTGAGTTGGTCATGAATTCTTCCAATCTTAGCTGGTCTATAATGTGTACTGTGTACGCCATATTTGTCTCTTTGTTGGGGGGAGGCTACGGAAGCGCCAGGAGCGCGATAATGATGGGGTTTTTGTGCCATCAAGGCTTGTTTTTTATCTTTTGCCAATGTAATGGGGTGGGTAGTTGTTTACATGTACCAAGGGGAGGAGGAGTGTAAGGGAATTTGAAGAAGGATCCATTGAGCAGTGTAGCGATGCACTAAAAAACGAAAAACAAAGAGCTATAGAATAGCTTCATCCTACCTACTCCACCTTGTAATACTACAGCTAGATATCGTCTCGACGACGAGGATCGAAATGCGTATAATAAATAAATAAATAAATAAACAAAGCGACTTTGTATAAAGAGGGTACCATCTTACCTTTCCTCTCTTCCCACTTGTGTAGCGTCGGCTATACATGCAAATCCACTAAGTACATGCAAAGTCCGTGCCCTTGAATCATACTACGTTATAGTCTATTCTGGAGAACCATGTCCTAACTACTAGGTACCTGAGACATACCATTATATTACATCCCATTATATAGGTACTATTTCACAATAGATTGTAATTCTATATCCTAGACATTACATGCGTTGTAGAACGTCACATACGTCACCATTGCACCCGTACCTTGAACCGCATTCTTGGATCTCTCTCTCTCTTGTCAGGAGACAGATCCCCAACATGTCGAGACTGATGCGTGACTGTCAGCTACTTCTAGGGATTTTGATGGTTTATGTCTATATGAGGTATTCTATACCAAAATGTCTAGGTTTGGATTATTTGCAGCTGTTTTGTTGTAGTGGCTGAGTGGTATGGAGCTCGACTATCTGACATTTCTTTCTCCCTTTCTCTCCCTTTCTTTCTGTCTCTTTAGCTGGTTGTTTTTCCTTTACCTATCCGACTGGATGGCTTCGCGCCCACGTATGTGTTTATGCATGTCCGCAGTACACATCCACCGTACGTACCCGCCTGTATACCCACATGCATATTCATATCCGCAGCGCAGCGCAACGCAAATCCTGGTCATATAGATACCTGGATAGGCATGCGCACTGAATCTCTTCATTTACCCTGTCCTCCCGCCCCACAGCACTTGATGCAAGTATGTATACAGCCCCTCCGCCGCTGCTTGGACTAGGTTGAACCAAGTACATGAACAGGCGGGGCAGTGTTTGGATGACTGGATGGCGGATGGCGGGTGGATGGCGGGTGGATGGCGGGCGGATGACGGGTGTGTATGAATGGGTGGCGCGTGGTGGGGCTTGGTAGGACGTGAGAACATGTGGTGGGACGTTTGGTTGGAAATTGTTGTGTTGGGGGGGCTGTGTTGAAGGGCTTGCTTGATTTGTTGTTTTGGTTTTGGTTGTAGTCTTTATTTTGCTCGTTTGGTGGGATTGGACTTTTGGAAGTGGATGGATGGATGGGTGTCTGTGAGATTGTGTAGGATGGTGGTGCTGGGATTGAGGTGGTGGTTGTAGTAGTATTTTTGGTGTTGTCATGGTTTGAGGCTTGTGTGGGGGTTCTTAGGCTGTGTAAATTGCGTGGGCGTGTGGATCGATGGGAATGGGATTGATGGGAATGAGATTGGTGGGCATGGGAGGGGTATGATAGAGTGGGTTAGGGGATGTTGGGACGTCAGCGTGTTGTGTGATATTTGTGACATGTCAATATTCCATGACATGACACAGAGGTGAATGGCGGAGGAGAGAACAGTTCGTGAGGTTGAAGAAGTCAAACGGGTTATATAGATGAGCTCTACCTCCTTCTTTTCAATCTTTCTGTAGCTTCGTTTGACGTAGGGTTGGGACATGGCGAGTAGAAGAAGGGAAATGAGAAAGAGCGCGGGGGAGGTAAGGAAGTCGTTGTCTGGTGGATGTTTTGGAGGCCGGCAATTGTACTAGTCAACTGCATGTAGTCTGATGCTGTGTCACGGATTCTAGCGTAGTGTACTTGCAGATAGCGAGAAATTGTACCATATAGTATAAAGTACAATGTAGGGGTTCAGTGTAAAGAGTACTACTTCTTGTATCATCTGATCTGACGGCTTACGTTTTGACCTGCTGCTGTATACTTTGGTCGCGTGATTTGAGGTTTTTGGTGTACGTGGTACTTGCTGTGTATGCGTATATATATGCATGTATAGGTGTATTTCCTCTGTCTTTCCTTCCTTCCAACTATTCAGCTAATCGATGGAAAACGCGTCTACATTCTGCAAAGGTAAAACGATGGAACTAAAGGTGCGTACTTGACTCTATCCGTGACCCATCTCCTGTTTCTCTCTTCCGTCTTCGAGCGTTCTCACTGCCTGGCTGGAGAACGCTCACACTTTGTGCTTATCGTTCAGATTCGGGATGACAACGACGGCGAGTCACAGGGAGCAGAAATGCCCCCCGCCGATGGTGATGTTGCAACTACCATTCATCTCTCCCCACAAGAACATGTACCTACATCTACGACTACACCTAAACTCTCAACGACATCGAAATGGACACTTTCAACCTCGACTTCATCGTCAAATTTGCATTCAGACCCAAAACTTTCGATACAGCAGCTATTGACGACTTTGAGCGTTGCTGGGCGTGATTTGAGTGCCGCCGGGAGTGAATCAAGCGATTCCGAGGGAGAAACAAGCCGTCAGGGGGGGTTCGACGAGCGCATTGTCATGTGGCTGGCACAAAGGGCGGAGGATGAACCTTGGTGTGGGCTGGCTTGTGTGAGACCTGTGAGGGCGGACGAATAACTTTTATTCCTTCGATCAAGGAATTAGATGGAGCTGGAATCAGTGGGTTGTTGTATGTACATAGGCACGGGAGGCACAGGGCGGACCTCGGGAAGTGGAACACGCTAGTCTGCTTTTGTGTTCGCTTAACTATGACGCCCGGGCCGTGCTTACAAGGCAAAGATTCCATCGCTTGACCAACTCCCTTTTGTTCTTCCATTCACTCTTGTCTCTTTGTCTCTCAAGCTTCTACGTTGCTTTCTGTCATCGCGCCTATTTTCGATTCCTTGTATGTGTGCGAAGACGAGTCATTTAGAAATGGCAAGACGATGGTCTTGCTTGTGAGATTACTGTGACAGGTGTTTAAGTAGATTGGTCGTGTCTGCAATTTCAAGGTATTGTGAATGGCTGTTTGACCAGGGACTGTTGATACTGACTTTTATCAATAGATATTGAGGCATTTGCGCGGATTTTATCAATCTTTTCGTCATCCTAGCGTAGGCTTGTCGCCGTGCTACCCCTTAAAAACTTGATCTGGTGTCATTCCAGAACTCGCCGGCCCGACATGCAGATCACTCCCACCTCCCTCACATTGTTTCCATTTTCGTTGTCATTCTTTCTCACATATATTGTTAGTCGACCTTCCACCCTTCAAATCATTTAATCAGTTTGTTTACCACGGGCGTAACACGGATGTCGTCTTCGGACGTCGTTTGTGGGTCCATCAAGCTAGTCTTTGGACTGACAGTGGACCTTGAACCGCAAGGCAAGCTGTATAGCTTTTGGACAAAGGCAATGCCCTAGATCAAGCTTCTTGGCGTGAGACTCTCTGACGTCTTCTCTGCTGCCCATCCTCTGCGTTGCTCGAATGGGCTTGTCATGATGGACGGGCGGCGTAGGTGAGATTGGCGTTCGTTATAACCTCATACATATCCGACTTTTTTTTAATTAAATCGTGCTACGCTTACCGCACACTTTACTCTTCGTCACTACGCTAATTTGTCAAAAGGTACAGAGTAATGGACAGCTCAGGTGCTCGGGGTAAATGAATGCCCAGGTGGGAGAGGGCCTTGAAAATAGGCCGTCAAGCGTTCAGTTCAGCCTTGACACCACGTCACAATGTGCCTGGCTTACATTCTGCGCAGATACAGCTGGCACGATCTCACTTGGTTACGCTGTTGTCACTCGGATAACCCTACGACATCGCGGTCCGTCCCGGCAGACCCTTGCTTCACAAGCGTGTCAGCCTACCCCTGCCGTAGCTCACTGTTTCATCCCTATAACCTGGAATGCAGCGAACGCACATATCCTCGTACAATACATAGATACGCCTTTTCCACGTGGTGACCTCGTGACCTGCACGCCAACACTTTTCCAAGGCAGAGGTTCAGAACGCCATATCGTAAATGAAGTAAACGCTTACGATGATATCGATACTGTTTCATATACTCATGCTATTTCTCCCAATTACAAACATTTCATTCCGCAACGTTGCGTCACCTCCCGGGTTAGGAGTACCTCAGAGACACAACAAGGTGTATCTTATCTCCTACCCACCTTCTGAGACTTTTGTTATATTAGCTTCTGCCGATTTGCCGGTGGTTCTGACAGCAGCAAATCTCTGCCAAAAGGTAATCACTGCCCGACTGAAGGGCTTACGGTCCGGAATACCGTCTCCGTGTTAGACGTTCCCCATTCCGGAACCACGCCCCACTCGCTTAGCCCCACGCGGCGTTTTACTGTCAGTACTTCATATGTGTCAAACCAACCTTATAAGAACGTCTCACGACGCTTAGCACGTTATTCGCTACTGTTCTCCCCACGCCTCGCGTTGTGAAGCCACTCGGCTTACTTCCATTTAAGACTTGATCTCATCTGGCAGTCTTCAGCGAGCTCCGACTCTTGCCCCTCACTTCTTGTTTTGCTTTCAGTGCGGTATATGCCCATTATGCTCCGAGCGACAAATAACGGCGACCGGTATGAGCTTAACAGCCCTACCGCTCTACCAAAGGCGGGCGGGTTTCTCTGGAACCAGAAGATGATGATTCAAATCACTTGCCGAGGATATGCAACATCACAATTCATGCAGCCAGAGCCCGCCAAATATGCACACGCACCAAACCTAGAGGCCAAAACCTTTATGCAGCCCGAGCAGAATTACTATGCCCACCATCCAGGCCGTTTTGTTTACGTCAAAGATGAAGAATCGAATGAGCTATTTTCAGCACCCTATGAGCCGGTTCGAGCAAAATTGGACAAATTTATCTTCTCCGTTGGCAAGAGTGATATTTCATGGACCATTGAAAAAGATGGAATCCGTGTTGAGCTGACCTTCTTGCTTCCTACACATGATGTGGCTGAACTATGGTCTATCAAGGTCACAAACCTTTCCGGCCGCCAACGCAAGCTCAGTATTTACCCATACTTTCCGATTGGGTATAAGTCATGGATGAACCAAGAGGCCGAATGGAATGAGAAGGTGGGAGGGATCGTGGCAAGCGGTAAAACACCGTATCAAAAAGCGGAAGATTATCCGAAAACAAAGTATCTGAAGGATAAGACATACTTCTTGTGTGAGGAGAAGCCCGCCTCATGGGAAGCCAGACAGGAAGCATTTGAGGGTGAAGGTGGCTTGCATGACCCATCATCTTTCAAGGAGGCCCAGTTGAGCAATAGCGAGGCGCGATACGAAACGCCTACGGCTATTGTGCAATATCGGGTCGCACTGAAGCCCAATGAAGACACAGAATACCGCTTCCTGTTTGGCCCTGCTTTCGATGACAATGAAATCCTTGATATGAAGAGCAAGTACCTCAGTAAAGAGGCATTTGCCAAATCTGCAAAGGCTTATCAAGAGTACATTGAGAAAGGGAGTGGATGCTTGAAGATTGAGACGCCAGATAAGGAGCTCGACAATCTTGTCAACAACTGGCTTGCTCGCCAGGTGTACTACCACGGCGATGTCAATCGCTTGACGACAGACCCCCAAACAAGAAACTATCTACAGGATAACATGGGCATGAGTTTCGTCAAACCTGAAGTTGCGCGCAAAGCCATTATCACTTCCATCTCACAGCAAGAGAAGAACGGCTCTATGCCCGACGGTATCCTATTAGCGGAGGGTGCAGAGCTCAAATACATCAACCAAGTCCCACACACAGATCACTGCGTTTGGCTCCCAATCGCCCTCGAAATCTATCTAGGCGAAACTGCCGACTACGCGCTTCTCGATGAGTCGGTCACAAGCATGCATGGCGACACCTACACCGTGTTCGAACGCTTCAGCCGTGCTATGGATTGGCTCCTCCACGCTCGTGATCACCGAGGTCTAAGCTTCATTGCTCAAGGTGACTGGTGTGACCCTATGAACATGGTCGGTCCCAAAGGCATCGGTGTCTCAGGCTGGCTCACTGTAGCTACCGCCCACGCATGCAAGCTATGGGCCGATATCTGCGAGTCCGCCGGAAAGCAAGAAATAGCAACCAAATACCGCAACGCCGCCAAAGAAGTCAATGACCGCGCAAACGAGCATCTCTGGGACGGCGACTGGTATGCCCGCGGCATCACCGACAACAATGTCACCTTTGGCATCAAAAAGGACGACGAAGGACGCATCTGGCTCAACCCACAAGCATGGTCCATCCTTGGCGGAGCCGCTTCATCCGAGCAAATATCAAAGATCCTCCCCCAAGTCGACGATCAACTTAGTACTCCCTATGGTGTCGTCATGTTTGCGCCACCCTTCACCAGTATGCGTGAAGACGTCGGCCGTGTAACGCAAAAGTACCCCGGTCAGGGTGAAAACGGCAGTGTGTATAATCACGCGGGCGCTTTTTACATCTGGGCATTGTACACGATTTCCGAATCTGATCGTGCGTACAAGATCCTGCGCCAGATGATTCCTGGCCCGTCAGAGGAAGACTACATTCAGCGCGGACAGTTGCCTGTTTATATTCCCAATTACTACCGCGGCGGATATCGATTGTTTCCGAAGACTGCGGGGAGAAGTTCACAGCTGTTTAATACGGGGACGGTGAGTTGGGTATACAGGAGTTTGGTGGAGGGGCTGTGTGGGTTGAGGGGTGTGAGGGAGGGGTTGATGATTAGACCGCAGATTCCGCAGGATTGGGAGGGTATGAAGGTTCGAAGGGAGTTCAGGGGGGCGGTGTTTGACGTCGAGGTTAAGAGGGGTGAGGGGAAGATTACAGTTGATGGGGAGGCTTTGGAAGGGGATGTTGTTAAAGGGATTGAAGTGGATAGGACATACAAGGTTGTTGTTGAGGTGCCGAGGGCTTGAAAAGAGATGGATGGCGATAAAATTTTGGGGGTGTGATTTCTTCCATTTGCAAAATTTTCACCTATCATTGCTCTTGTGCTCAGATTCTTGTCGAAATTTGGACTCCACCGCCATATATGAAGGTTCTCACAGGTCAATAGATATCAACGTAGGTTTATCTTCTTCCAGAATCGACAACTTGCCACGTCCGAATACTACTGCTATGATTGCTTGAATGGTACAGTTACATGCAGAGAAGCCGCGTCTAATTGGCTAAACCCATGGATATGTGGGGCTAGTTATAATTGGCTATCCTCTAGCTCGAGCACGATGACGGTATCTTCATCGTTGGACGGTTGACGACAGTTCTTCATTGTATTTCCTACAAGGCTCAATTTCTGCCTGCGAAAATTCATGCTTCGTGTTCGACAGCTCACCGCTGCTCTATTGTCTTTTCAGCCTCAAAGAAGCTCCAACTCGTCGCCTTCTCGAAACAAACACGAGATAGATATAAGGAACCATGGCAGAAATATCCCCAAGACCCCAAGGACTTCGCGCAAAGCTTGGCTTCGGCCCCCGCAAAAAGTCAAGTACTCGGAAGCTGGTCAAGAAAAAAGGCCACCGAGAAGAGCCCATTCCGGACGAACCAGTGCGACAGTCTTCCTTCGACGTTTTCAAAACCCCGGTTAGCCCTCAGCAACAACCTGGTAGCTCGCCCGAGCACCCATTATTTGCGATCCGTAGCAAGAAGAGTGTCGAAGAGCAAACACAACGAAATGCATCCGTCTCATCAACAAAGACGGCACATCGTAAGTTGTCAAAGTTGTCGCATCAGATCCCGGAGCACCGAAGTGAGGATGTGCTTGATAAGGACACGGGCGAGAGAAAAGACTTGACCGAGATGATGCATGCTTTCAGCTACCATGAAGGGATTGACGACGTTGATGAACCTGAAGCACCTGTGCCGATGGAATACGACCATTCACTGCCAGATGGTGCCACACTTCTCGCTCGTGTATCTCCTGAGCTGTGGCTCCTCATAAGTGACTACCTTTCTCCAATCGTCGTAGCTAATCTTGCGTCGACATGTCGAACTATGCATTATCGTCTTGGAAATCGCCCTTACCAACTTTTGCTCAATCCAGCGAACCGGGCTGACCGACTGGATTTTCTACTTGCCATGGACCACAAGCTCCCAGGCTACCTCTTCTGTTTTCCTTGCACACAATGGCATCTTCGCACCCACCCTGGTAAAGAGACACTAAAACCACCTCAAGTCTTGAATCCACTTCTCCATTGCCCAAACAGTACCAATGTCCTCCGGCCACCCCCGCGTCTTCGCATCAGCGAAGGTCGTCTCCTTCCTTTCGCCTTCGTCCAACTCGCCAAAAGACACTGGGCGAATGGCCCTACCTACGGCATCCCAGCAAAGTCTCTCTCTCGCCGCTGGAAAGATCCCTATTCGCCATGGTCTCACGAAACAATGTATCACATCCAGAAAAACGGCCACGTTCTCATGCGCATCAAGTCTCAAGTGTTTGTCGAAGGTGGCATGACTCCAGCGGCAAAGCGCATGCTACTATATAGCAGAGGCGATTACACGCCATACTTTAGCGTCTGCGCCCACTGGCAAAAGGGTATCCTCACATCCATACCCAAATGCGCTATTGACCACATCCCCATACCAAAAGTCAACGTCATCGAAACCGTTCGCACAAAGGTCTACGCCAACAAAGCCGTCGGCCCCATCTCTCTTTGCCCCAAATGCCAGCCCATGCGCCGCTGCCCCCAATGTCCCACGGAATACCTCTTTGAGCTCAAACTCGTCGAAGATAAGACGATCAAGACGTTTGGTCCTGACCGATTCAAGCAGGCGCTCCTAGTCACGCGATGGAGTGATTTAGGACCTGCGAGGAGCCCGGAAGATAAGGAGTGGAATGCCATTGTTGGGGAGGGCGAGGGGTACGATAGCTTCTTAGAGATTGGGAGGAGGGCTGTTAGTGGTATTTTTGAGTCTGCTTTTTCGGATTCAACGCCGGGACAGAGGATTCTAAGTATGGATCCCAAGTCGGGGAGGAGGGGGAGGGAGACGGCGGAGGATCCTTCAGGGGATGATTGGGATTGGTATTGAGAAGGGGCGTTGTTGAATACTTTTTGTCTACTTGAGGGATACGTCGTGTATTCTGTATGAAAGAAGTTGTTTTTCCTCTCGAGCCATAGCGAGTAATAGCCCTGGCTGATAGTGTCAAGTGTTACTTTCTCGATTTCTTTGTTTTCTCTTTTCATCTTCTTCTGTTCCTCACCAAGTACTAGGAGCGGTAGAGAAGTGTCATCGGTGATTTTGGGGTAGACCATCGATGTTAGATCTAATAACGGGAAAGAAACAACTTTGAGGCTATATACTTTGGCTAACCTAGCTAGAAATACTTGTATAATTATGACATAGGACGATGACCCGAAGGTTCGGCACGCGTCGCAAAAATGTGGTTCTAGGGAAGGGCATGGGAAGGATTAGGCGGGTGCCTTGCACTAGGTCGAATATGGAATAGCGTTTGTTACCAATAGTACGTCATTACTATGTAGTAAGATAATTTGAAGTAGACGACTTAAATTATTATTCTTACATGTTCTCTCCACTCCATCAACACCTTTTGCCAGTATACCATCGCTACATTTCCCACAGTCTCAGGTCTCTAAACACAATACGTAATGGCGAGCACAACTGATCTACGGGCTGAGAAGCTGTTCTCTGTCAAAGACCATGTCTGTGTGATCACGGGAGGAGGAACAGGTATTGGCTTAATGGCTGCTCAGGCTTTGGCAGCAAACGGTAAGCCACTACTAAGACGAAAATAAGGCCGGTAGAACTAATTCGCTGATCAAATTATATCTAGGCGCCAAGGTCTACATCACAGGACGACGTAAGATCAAGAGCCCCAACATTGCCGAGAGTGAAATCTGATTATGCATGTAGGAGTGGAAGCGTTGGAGAAAGCAGCAGAATCACACAACCCGTCTGATGGAGGGCAAATCATTCCGTGAGTCTCCCGCTGTGCCTCTATCAACATATACTTACCTCGCAGGCTTGGCTCTTGCGACGTCACAAATAAAGAGGACTTGGAGAGCTTCTACCAAGAGCTTTCACAGCGCGAAAAACACGTCAACCTTCTCATAGCAGCAGCGGGTATCTCCGGTACTAAAGCTGAGCCTGACTCCGACAAAGCCACTACCCTCAAGGAGAAACTGTGGAACAATGAGACTTTCGCCGGCTGGGGCGAGACATACAATACGGACGTAACATCGGTTTATTTCACCGTCGTTGCGCTTCTGCCCCTTCTTCAAGCAGGCACTGAATCGCATGGTCACCTTTCAGCGTCCGTCATCGTCATCTCCAGTATGTCCGGCATCATGCGCCACGCTCAGGGCCACTTCAGCTACAATACCGCCAAGGGCGGAACCGTTCAATTGACCAAGCTTATGAGCGCAGAGTTCCAAAAGGCCAAGATTAGGGTTAATAGCATAGCACCTGGGTACTTTCCATCGGAGATGACGGCCAAGGAGAGCGACGATAATCAGAAGAGCCATGTTCCGGAGGAGAAGATTCAAGAGAAGGGCCATGTGCCAATGGGGAGAGCGGGAAGTGATGAGGAAATGGCGCAAGCCATCTTGTTCTTAACAAAGAACAACTATGTGAATGGGGAAATCATTGCCGTGGATGGAGGTGTCCTGAACGTAGTGGCTGGAAGGTAGTCTGCATGCTGTTTTTGTCTAGCACGACTTGATCGACGTAAATATTCGTTTAGAGGCTGGTATAACTGTACTCTTCACATCGAATGTGAATAGGTTTCCTGTTCCGATTATCAAGGAATCCATCTGTAGTTAGCGGAGAGAGACCTTTGGTCAACCGAATAGTGCTGACTCGCAATTCCACATGCTCGGAAGCGAATCCGTAATCATGGTCCTTGGGTAGATTGTGTTTTGGCTCCGCTTGTGCTAACTAAGCCGTTGTAGGATAAGTGTACACCTTCAGAACGATGGTTCAATCCCGCTGGAGTGGAAAACGGTGATGGAACGTGTGGAATCATCCCAACTGTCCATCGCTTACTTTTCATTGGCGGTTGGCCAAAGGCTATGTAGGCAAAATGGAGATGACTCGTGCTACCGGACTCGCATATATAGTTAATCCTAGTCATACCGCAGCCCTGTCGCAGGTGATTCCGAGACCCATTCGAGATGAGGAAGTTTGTCATGAATACGTCCTTTCGGGCGATTTCATGGCGTATAGATATCACAGTACTGCCAAGGTTGACGTGCGAAAGGGGCGGTACGCTGAGTGAGGAAGGGAAAAGCTAGCGCAATTGGGTGTTGTTCTTCTCTTTTGGCTCTTCTTCCCATAAGACGGACTGCTATTTTGTTTCGAGCTGTAGACCTGTAATTTCATCGTTGGTGTAACGTACTCAATCAGTAGCACAATAGCATGACAGTCCGACGCCGGTGGTGCGATGCCAGGCGACGGACGAATGACGAAGCATACGAAGTAACTTAGACCAGCGTCCGTCCGTCCGACTTCACCCTCAACATCCATCTTCAGAACATCTTGCCTGAAATCAGCCAATCTCGATCGCCGAACACTCTTGTATATCGTACATTCTCTTTCCTTGCCTCGTGTCTTCTTTCGGGTAGTCGATAGCCAACAGGTAACCTTGCTCTGATGGTCAACATTCGGCGCTTATGTATGCTGTTGGGTGTGTCACGCCGCCCCATTGCCATCACCATTACATCCTCGCCACGATGGCCTCGATGGGAAGAGAAAAGTCGATGGTACATCCCGCGCTGTTGTCGTTATCAGATCGTCTCCTCTAACTGCATAGAGTAGTAGGAATATCGCTACCGATCACCTGTTCGGCTGCGCTGGGGTCAATCTTATGGGACTTTTTAGAAACCTGTCCTGTCCTGTCCTGTCCTGTCCATGCAGAAGTGTCGCCACTCGTGCCCTAATACATGGTATACACTCGCACCATGCTTCGTCTATAGGCAATGGTGCTGTGGAAATCTTCACTCTGTCGCGCGAACGCCCCGTCTGATTCGCTGACGTTGGCATCCCATCCACATCCAACACACAGCCCCGCTGCGGTCCGCCCTACCGTCGAGTTGGGTGTGAAACATGCAAGTCGTCACGGACCGTGCCGAAATACACCAAGTTGGTGAGTAGTATCGGCACATAGACACCTTGGATACCACCTCGACGTTTCAGCCTTGCTGCTCTATGGCGAATGTGTAAGTCTTGCCCAGGGCGTCATCAAATGACCGGTTAGGAGCGGAAGTCGTAGCAACATGGTCGCGTTTAGGAGCGACTGTTGCGCCTAACACTCTTGCACGTCTATTTACAGGTCTTCTGTCATCAAGGTGGAATCCCTTTACGGGACTTTAAATCACTACTGTGGAACGCCACTGGGTTGCTCCATTAGCATGTACATATCGCCAAGCACAAGCGACGTCGTCTTTTTCGGATACCGATCTTGCTGTAGGCCAGCCACTGATGGGCGACTGTAGCGATACCCCAACAACACGAGCCAGTAAGAGTATCAGCGGATCCTGTAAGACTGTGGACTGTGTAGAGCTTTCAAGGGTCGTAAGAGAACGCTCTAGATGGCCGTTGCAACTCACTGCTTTCCTTGTCGTGTTCCCTCATTTACTTCAGCATCCCCAACTCCGCGGTTCAAAGCTGCTACAATGCCTCGACAAACTTGGCTCTGTACGAAGCACGCCTAACCCACCTCTGGCCTGATGTGTCTAGATTCAGTCCAGATCCGTGCCGTAGGCGGCGAGGAAAACAATATACCGATGCTAAAGTGATCGTCGTGCCCCGGAGCATGCATATACAATAGGCACGGCAACCTAGGCTACCATATTCATATGCTCGTTAATCACCCTCGCTGCTCCCCCACATTACTCACCCCCCTCCCAGCTGGGATGTCACTCGGGGTTTTGCAACCCTGCGCTGCTAGTTCTTGAAGCTACACTTCAGCGTTATGAGTGCACCGAGCAACGCCAACCAGCCTTTGGTGAATGTCTGTGTATCGTTTGCCGTTCTCGAAACTCTCTTCGTGGCCGCTTTCATCCTTTCGTGGCACTTCAACAAAGGCAACAACAGCAGCAATACGAGAGGCGTGTATGCGTTGATCTTGATCGGATACATTTTCTGCTTTGGAGGAGCGGTCATTGGCATTCGTGAGTGAACCAGGTGCAAGTCAACATGCAGTCACTGACCATTCCACAGTCAAGATCGTACTAGGAAGAGCTGGGTTTCATGAGTATGATTTACCGGCAGAAACGGTCCGCACAATGTTCAAACTCGTCAAAGCACACGAGGTCGTCTATGTGCTCTCGATCCCGTTTCCCAAGCTGGCCCTCATCTTTCTTTACCTGCGACTATTCACATCAAAAATTGCTCGAATCCTGCTGTATATAACAGCCTTTGTCATCACCGCGACGGCCCTCTTCGGCGTGGTAGCTGTATTTAGTAATTGTCGACCTTTTCACGCGTTTTGGGATCGAACAGTTGAAGCTCGGTGCAGCTTGGACCCGATGTTGACGATTCGGTTCTATAGCGTTCCGAATATAGCCACAGATGTTGTCATGCTCGTTATACCCATACCGGCAATCTGCGGACTCAGTATCAGTTTGCTCGCCAAGGTGGGAGCGACGTTTACATTCCTTATCAGCACGGTGTATGTGACGCTCCCTTTTTCCTCTTTTGACTTTGACTGACTATGCGCAGCGGCATCATCACGGCCGTCCTCCGTTTCATTGCATTTCTCAAGGTGGACATCTTCGCCGACATTACCTACCTGTGCATTTCCACTACGAACTGGTCGATTATCGAACCCGGTGTCTACCTTATCGCGGCTACCGTGCCCACGCTTCGACCACTCTTTCGAGAATGCGTCAGGAAGGTTGCGCCCAGCGCACTCTCACTCTGTCGATACACGACTCGACCCGGGCGGTCCGTCAGCCTCCCTCTCCCCAGCAACGGTACCGTGGCGCCCGACTCGCCCCGTACGCCTCTCGAGCGGCCACGACTCTCCAAGAAACGATCGACCAAAGACGTCATCGAAACCATTGGACGCAAACCGAGCAGGACGTTGCAGTTGGACGACTATCATTACCTGCGGTATGGATCGGGCGTCTTCAGTGTGCGGTCGGATGACGAGGAGTCGATGGTATGTGCGGATGCCATTGTGTACGAGGCCATGGGACGGCAGGGGAGGAATCCGGATGGGACGCTGATGTATTCATTGCAACCGGTTCAATTCAGTCCATTGCGGACGTCGTTTTTCATGGGGTCGGAAAACGGGCGGTCAGACAATGGGCGAGATACGCCGTGACGGCCGCCCGAGTAATAATGATATTGCTTAACTTTGACTACCTACAAAGTACACATGGTGATTGCCAAGGACGTGTCAACAACAACAACAACAACAACAACAACAACAACAACAACAACAACAACAACAACAACAACAACAACAACAACAACAACAACAACAACAACAACAACAA
>JAFISD010000099.1:0-105742 GCA_022560085.1 Helminthosporium solani
AGTAGCTAAAGAGGCTTAAGAGAAAGAGAAGGTTAAAAAGGCCTATTAGGCTACTAAATAATAAGAGGCTTAGAGAGCTTAAAAAGCTACTTAACTAACCTAACTACCTAAATAAAAAGCCTTAGTTTCTACTAGCTAAAAAGTAAAGCGTTAGAAACTAATTAGTAGTATTATAGATAGTAGAGAGCTATTAGTAGCTACATTAACTACTATACTAACAACCACGCGTTACAGCTATAATACTAATCTACCAAGTAAATATAGATAGTATAAATTAATTAGTCACTACTATACTACTACTCTACTAAAAAATTTTATAATTTTATTATTTATATATAGCTTAATAGCCTCATCTTTGTTGAGGGTATTATGGTGTTGGTGGGCGTTACGCGACGGGGGGCGTTACGCGCACGGGCACCTTACGCGCTCAGAAAATTTATTGAATTTGAACACCAAGTCCTCGGGCAAATTAGCTGTACGATCGTATGCGGAGATTAGCATTATGCAGTCATCACGTAAGCTTGAAGCGATGAAGTCTCGGATGCTTACCTACTAGTTGTCTTCTTATTTCACACAATCAATGTTTGTCTATTAGAATAATGTAAATGAGTGAAATGCTACTCCGTATTGTATTTCCCTCTCTATCCCCCCTCGTTCTGTTTTCAGATTGCGTATTTCAAGAGCAAGCTTCAACTCCGTTGATCTTGCATATTATTACAAAGGCCAGAAAACTAGTGTCGCTCAAACTGAACGGGTGCTGCAGATATCCGAGAATCAGCAAGCTGATCCGGTAGTTATTGGCCAGTGTGGATCGTACTACGTAGCTTTGAAAAGCTTGCAATGTCGTCTCATGCGGATTAAGATATTGAGCAATTGGTGAACTCATTGCTTCATGAATGCGCTGAGCCAGCAGGCGGATCATGGGCGTGCGACTCTTTCAGAGTCACTGTGTATCACTGTGAGTCGTTGTGAGTCGCTGTGAGTCGCTGTGAGTCGCTGTGAAAAGGATATTTCGGGTATCGGAGGATTCGGCCGCAACACACACTTTGTATTATGTCACCTGTTACCACCAAATTCTGGACCGTGCATAGAATAGATAGATAGCTCGCTGCCTGCCTGCCTGCGTGATTCCTCAACCAGCAGCTCCTCAATACGATTCTCTACACCGTGATAGACTCTCTAAGATGATGGCCAACTTAGATGACGCACTGAGAAGTTAGAATGCCTGCTGACCAAAGGCGCAGATTTTTCGTATTATTTGCAAGTCCAACAAGTGGAATTATGTCTGATGGAAACCGACAATACGGTTTTTCAACTTATATCTCCTTTAACTTAGCTAGATTCCAGAAATCGCTGCGCCCAGCATACTAAAGTTGATAGCAAGGGTAGGGAACTCTCGTTCTAAGGCAATACTTTCCAGTGTCTCCCTTGCATATTCTGAACTCTCCAAAAGAAATCCAGACAGGACTGTTTTCTAGTTGACCCTAGCGCTGTATAGGCTATTCATTTTCAACATGTTTGTAAATATCATGTTAGCTCCCCATCTGAATAGTAGATAAGTGGGCCTGGAGGTATCGACCAGGGTAAGATCTCTCAGCTCGGTACTGGTACACCACGGCTGCGTATGGCATCCATCGAATCGGAGCAAGGCGAATGCAATAGAATGTGTCTGTATTCATGTCTAGAGTCTAAGTGTGATTCCTGGTAAGACCTGCCTTATGTACCCAGTACGCTAGTAGTAATAGGTAAGAATGATCCATAGCATATCCCTAGAGATCTCCCTTGGGACAGATCCCTGAACACTTCACACAATGTAAGGGTTGATTATCCTATCCTACTTAAAATTACCACAGGATCATAGCCTATGTCTCTATAGTTCAACTGTATAAAAGTCGGGCAAAGATCGAGGAAGTAGCTGGATTGGTTGAATCTACGTGGAGCAACGCGAAATGTGCGAGCATGGAGCTAATTCCAGAATAGGTCTACCTAGTTAAGGCGGCGAAACAGTCAACTAACTATGGAAGCAGAATATGTGATTTCATTGGGAAGCGTTAACCGTGACAAACAATAATATTGTGTAGCTCAAAGCGTCACACGTACTTCCATATATTCCTCGAGGTGACTGAGTTTTTGTTGGTTCCCTATGTATTCTCATAACTGTATCATAGCCTCCCGAAGTGCTCTTATATTGCGTACCCTGGTAGCCAAGCTGAGAGATTGCGAGGCTTGTTATACCATAAGCCTTGGTCCATAACTCTTATCTTCTTTCTCTCTATCTATTTATCAGTCTGATTCTACAAAACCTGTTGCATGCTAACTCACTTGAAGAAGGTATCCCATCCAGGGAGGGCTATTAGTGAAAGAAGTAACACAGCGAGAACTTGTCCAAATCCCCATTCCCGCTCATCACCATCGATATTGATAGGTGCTGAACCAAAGGCCTGCGTGTCTCGTAGTACATCTACACCGAAACTTAGTCCGTATGCTGTATATGCGGGAGTAAGAACGAGTAGTCGAATCAATGAGGCAGCCCGGCGGACCAAGGATTTTTCGGGGATATTCTTATCTTTCTTGGCCGTATACATTGTCCAGAAGATGGAGCCATGTACCACTAGCGCAATAAGGAGAAGTGCTATCCACCTGACGATGGCAGCTGCTCTCAATGGCAATTTGCGCGGCCCAAGATAGCATGCTACTCTGGTTGTCAACTTGGATTTGTCCAAATCATCGAGCGCGTATTCGATCCAAGACATGTAGGCCAATAGCCCTAAGTTGCCAGCCATGACAATCACCCGATTAATATTGTTCCATGGATTTTCGACAAAATAGTCGTACAGAGACACTATTGTCACCAGGTGTGCCACTGTGCTCAGAAAAGCCAGCTCCGACACAATTCGAAAGTGATAGATAGATACCGTACATATCTGAATCAGTGAGACAATTTGTATAGCCGTGCCGGTGAATAATTGGGTGTCGTTTACGCCCAACAGGATCGCACTCAAGACTTTCGTCCAAAAATCTCGTGATTTCCAGAAAGTTCTTGACAGTAGCCGAGCGCGTAATCGATTGATGGCGGTTTCACGCTCCAGGTTATTTGTTTCATGGTGCATATCATTGGTCCCATGGCCCTTGCGGATGAGCCATCGTTTGAAAAACTTGGCAATGCTTTCAAAGTAGGCCAGAATGACCAGTCCAATTGCACATAATACAGCGATACCGGTACCTGCTATGAAGGAAATAACAACCTAAACATTCAGCTCAGATTTTTAGGAATCCTGGGATGCATGGTACCTACCCCAATGCCTGAGATATCGGGATTGGCTTTAGTAGCGTTTGGGGGGCTTGTACAGTCGCTATACAAGTCTATCGAACAATGCATGTTGAGTGTAGACCAAAGTGAAATGGGAATCTAAGGTTATCTACCCAGACATTATTAGCATAAATAGTTCACATACTGTTTGCTTTTTCGCAAGGCTGGGTCTGCGTCGGGTTCTTATGCACGCCATATCTAGGGTAAGGTTCAGCCGTAGCTGAAGCTGAGCCTCAGCTTCGTATCGCGATTAGAATCCACAATTTGTGTCACAAATACAGGATCGATATGAAGTCAGTTGTATGCCAGATTCCATCACGTTACAAGTAGAGGAAGCCTCTTACCTTTACAAATCGTGAAGAGTTGTCCTTTTCTGAAGAGACCGTTGTAAACAGGTCAGCTAAGGTGCGAAGAATGGTCCACATCACAAAACAACGGCACATCAGGCATCCTACATAACGACTTCGTAGCTACCAGACAGTGCAAATCTAGCCCTACAATTCATGATACCACGGCGAGTTCTAACATCGATTGAGTCAATGCTACAATATCAGTCACTGCACATAGTTTTATACTAGTTTCTGGCACCTTTTCCCTGCCCTCCTCTAACACATCATTTCATACTGAAGAGTGTATGTATATCGCAGTCGGTTTTTGAGAATTCATGCATGAGATCATCATCTTAGAGCGTCTGCAGTAGCTGCTGCATAACAATGAGCGCCACCAGTGCCACAAGGCAGTCATTCACATCTCAGTCATGCAGCGTTCATAAGAAGCCCTGATGCCTCTTTGAAACATAGCACGTGGAATATTTGTAGTTTGAGTCAATGGCTCTGTGTACATACTATGATAAGATGCTTTTCGCGACTAGGCGCGTGCAATAGACAGAAGAAGTGAAGTGTAGAAAGGTTGTTGTATTGGTGTTGAGGTAGAGGCCAGCTGTATACACCTCATCCAGCGCCCGCGTTAGTAGTGTAGGTAAGACCGATCCATAGCAGCGCGAAGGCAACGATATCATTAGGCTTTCAGTCATCTCGTGAGAATGGCTCCATAATTAGCCATAAAACATAGCTATAATAGAATCTCAAAGTGTTTTGATGTGTTTGCAGATACATATTCATTTAAACTCGAAGTACTTATGATTCGTGACGCGATGGGGAATATCTCTCGTTTCAGGAATAGATATTGGAAGACTACTAACATCCCTCAATATATAGTAAGAGTTACACTATAACAAGAAATACAGCAAGCACTTAGACTTCATAGTAGTATAGATAGTATGGACGCCTTCTATACACAATTGGGGTCTTCCTTAATCTTATCAATACTTTAAGGGGAAATACTTCCTTCTTACGCTATTTCTACATGAATTGTAAGGGTCGTATTTTCTATTAGGCTTTGGGAATCTTATTCCTTCTCTATTGTAGATATTCTGAGAGCGTTGCTAAGAGAAAATGATTAACCATGTGATTGTAGGCAGTGTTCAATCTACATGGAAATACCACGCAACTTGGTACCTTCAATACACTCCCCAATCAAAGCGGTTGAGAATACCTTTTGATATCGTTCCAAAATCCCCTAGACTGGCCTTCTGGCCGCACTTGTTGACTATGTGTAGCGAGGGACCATTGGGTCCCCAAGAATTGAACGCATTGTTTCTCGTCAACTTATTCCCTCGCCGTCTCGCATAGGCTCCATGTCAAATCCTAGACATGAACCTTTGATCAGTGCCTAATTCCCAAGATACCCGCTGCGTCATCATGCCTTGATGAGCTGTGCAAAAATCGATCGCCTGCTCGTTGATGTGGCTAAAGGATAATATCAGATCCAATAGGAAACGATTTCTTACCAAACAAACATGCGTGTGATAGTATCCCATTTCGATACATGATGACACAGACGTATTCGGTTCACTCACTGTATACGCTAAGCACGACGGCGATCCTGCCTTACATGGAAAACCCTCCGGATCTCTCACAGCAAAAGCCTGGTGTAACTTACACATAGAACCAAATGTCTCTGAGGTCAAACCCTTTTTCAATAGCTTCAAGTCTTAGTGGTACTTTAGACTATGTGGTTTGGCAGGGGATACGAGAAACACCCACTGCTAATGATGTGAAGCGCGCCTACAATACCTTCTGGGAGACTGATAGATATGAAAACCGGCCAAGAGCAATTGAAAAGTGAAAATCAATGAATCTATTAATTCACGAGCTTTCTTAACAAGAGTTGGTCCAATTGTCGCTTTGCTGTATGCAAAATGATTGTTTAATCTAATTCCATGAATTCCCTAATCCTTGGACGCTAACGGTTCGCCTATGTGTTATTTAGAGTCTATGAGGCTGCTGATGCAGATTATCAATATGGAGTAGGAAAGTATAGGTTTGTATGTAGTTGTGAAAATGAAGACGTATGGCGCCCCACCCACGTATCTTCGAAGGGCTCAGGTTCTAACCCATTTTCGGACTAGGCTACCCATGACTCCAATACCTTTCCCAACTCCCCATTTATATCCTTATTGATCGAGGTCGCACAAGAGAGGGTCCGCCGTTATCTGCAGGTCGATTTTGGTGAACACAGAACAATACGCAAGGCTGAGAGCCATTCTTAATTTATTGAAAACCTAGACACTTCACAAGCTAGTTCCATCTGAAGACTGGTCGATCCCACTAGCATTAGCTATAACAGTCATAGAAGCTTAACATCTCTTTCAGATGCAAGTGGTTCTATGGGTCACATGTTTTTCACAGCCGAACACCATTCAAAGCCGTGCAATTTGAGATGAAGCTCCTGTTGATCTTCGATTTGGATGTGCGGCCAACCACAACGTCAAAGTCATTCACGTCATGGGATGGCACATAGCGCAGAGCCGTCAAATATGTACCGTTATTTCCCTTGATACTCCAACTCTACAGTATCTCCTACCTCCCTCGCTCTGTTTTCTGAGCTGTACCTTCATCAGCCATGTGTCGCTCGTTTCTTCTCGTCACTTTTGCAACTTTGATATTGGCAAAGACTGTTCGATACGACTTTGATATAGGCTGGGTCACTGTACGTTTCTCAAATTCGCGTACATTTCATATGAGTTGATAAGTTGGTAGGCTGCCCCCGATGGATATGTCAGGCCGGTGCAAGGGATCAACGGGCAGTGGCCTCTACCCATTATCGAAGCCAACGCCAACGATACCATTATCGTAAAGATCAAGAACTCTCTCTGTAACGAAACAACTTCGCTGCATTTCCATGCTCAGTTCCAACATGGTACAGCTGCCTCCGACGGCGCTATAGGGGTTACACAATGTCCTGTCTATCCCGGCCAGTCCTACACATACAAATTCACCGCATGGCCGCCCGGCACGCATTGGTACCACAGCCATGCCGTACGTGCTATTTCCACATTGATTTCCATATCTGACGGTGCTTCAGGAAGGTGCATATCCGGATGGTCTTAGAGGAAAGATGATTATTCATGATCCAGCATGGGAAGCAAGTCTAAATGTCGATCAACAGATACCACTGAGTATGTCCGACTGGTGAGTACTTCCCGACTATCTAGTTCAAACTAAAGCTTACCAATCCAGGTACCACGAACAAATGCCTTTCGTCGTCAATAGATATATGAGTGTCAACAATACGAGGGGTGACATCCCTCCTCCGCAAGCTTTCCTCTTCAACGACACAAACACGCCCCCAAGATTCAACTTTGAGCCGAAAAAGCGATACCTGCTACGCATTGTTAACATGGCCGCCCTAACCTGCGGCCTGTTTCACATTGAGGGACACATGTTAAGTGTTGTCGCCGTGGATGGAGTGCCAGTCCACCCCAGAGACGCAAATACAATTACCCTTTGCGCTGGTCAGCGATATGACGTCGTGGTGGTCGGGCAAGCCATTCCCAGATCAAGCGCTCAGTACATTGCAAAGATGGCTACAGACATGTTGACAACCCAGCCGCCACCTGACAAGTACATTACAGTCGTTGGAGGAGTTTCGTACATACGAAATGGCGTTCGCATACCAATCAATCCTGCCTTTACGCGCCTTCTGGGAGCGAGCTGGAATGCAACCGGTGTGCTTGATGATACCACCCTCAAGCCCCTCGACGACCAGCCTCTTTTGAGGAATGTGACCAAGAAGATAAATTGGCGGACCAATCAGTCTTATTATGAAGGTATTGGAACTCGTATCAGTTTAGGTAATCAGCCTTTTATCAAGCAAAAGGTACCCTCCCTCCTCACTGCTCTGTCGGTCGGTAAGAACGCCTTTAATCCCTTCGTCTACGGTGTGGGAGCGTCACCGGAAATCACAAGGTTCAATGACGTGGTGGAAATTTACATGGAGAATCCACAGCCCTGGCCACATCCAATGCATCTACACGTAAGTGAAAGCCCTCTATCTCATTATTCAGTGTATGCTCACGAACACAGGGCCACCATTTCCAGGTAGCTGGTCGAGGCTTTGGAAGATGGAATCGAAATGAAGGTCTTCTGAACCCAATTCCTATGAAGCGCGACACTGGTGAGTATCATCTGAAGCATCAATATGGCACCGCACTGATATAGAGCAGTGGTGGTTCCACCGAACGGCTATATTGTCCTTCGCTACCAGGCCCAAAATCCTGGAGTCTGGTACTTCCATTGCCACATCGATTTCCATATCGTAGGTGGCATGGCGGCCATCATCATAGAAGCACCCGATGTATTACAACAGCAGCAAAAGACTTCAGCGCAGAACATTGCAACCTGCAAGACTAGCAACACCTGCCCGATGGGGAACTGCGCGTGTGGGACGGGGCCGCTTACAGCACACGAGAGTGCAGAGCAGTGTAACACGATTTTCAATCATCAGGGTTCGAATTATGGTTCCCTGATATTGGAATGAATACATGGCTCAGAGCTCGGAGAGATGAAGGAGAGGTTGTTGGCGTATCTGAATGGTTTTGTGTATTCAGCAATTATGCATTGGTTGTGGCATAAGATGCAGCCAGGCTTGGAAAGGGTCTGAACTGATACAGAAGATACTCTCAGTGAGCCTGCACCTACATAGTTCGAACTATTTCATTCGTAGCTGCTGACTGAGTTCATAATTCGAGAAATATCCCATTCAATTCTTCTCCCCCCCTCATGCGGCCATCCATCTCCTGAGGGTGGAATGAAGGGCGGTCGATCTTACACTGACATGCCCACATCCCATCGGCGTACAAGGATAAAAAGGAGTAAATTCTCCGCAATCATCACCATCAAAACCATACCACGTTTCTGCATGGTGTTGTGACTCTGCTACTGCGAGGGGCGGATGTTTGAAACGCCCCTGAGGCTGGACGCTGACGCGTGCAATGGAAATTCCAGACGAGTTACTTTGTCCGTTTGGGGGCTAGTGGGCCAACCTCCTTCACTCTCACACGGCCCCCGATGATCCTCCGCAGCGTACACTATCACCTTTTGTCGACACTCCACGATTTGGCATCGGGGAATTTGCAAAGAAGCGCGAATTCCTGAAGTTTGCCAATCCAATCAAACTTCTTGAAATATCAAAAAATAGGGATCTAACCCAACCCCCAACTCCCCAAGTAACACTTGTCAGCCCCCCTCCCATACTTTCCATCACACGTCGTCTCGCCCTAAGGAAAAAACTTGCCATCACGGCGGCTTTGCACGCGTTATCAGGCAGGTCGCGGCTTGGGTACAAGTCTGGACCGTTTCCGAATGTGTTTCACCTCTCGCTTCCCAACTCCTCGCGTTTCATACATCCCATTGCCCCTCGAAAGGCGATCTCGTCCTCCTTTATTAGGGGTTCACAAACCCCAGATCTGCCTGAACATCGTCTATCTGCTTCTCACATCCATTGACTACTCTCTACCAGTAAAGTAATTTTTTCTTCATACCACCGCCATGAAGAGCGTTCTTGGTCTCGGCCTGCTGGGCAGCGCATTCGCATCCTCACACAACATCGCCCAAGTACCCCAAAAACCCTTCCTTGCGGACGCCTGTCCGTCTAGTGCCATTCTCCACAATGGCGAGTGCCAACCCGCGACCTTCGCAGGGGCAACAGGCACAGACCAGGTGCCATACTCAGGCAACGGCTCACTCACACTCGAAGACGCGCGAGCCTCAGCGGAGAAGATTGCAGACTTTCCCTGGACCTTCTGGCCCGAATGTTACTCGAATGAAAACACCACAGAACCCGTCTGCGTCTTCTCGAATCAAAAGTTTGCAGGAGGCAGAGGCATCTTCCTAGTCACAACCAGCTCCCTTGCATACAAAATACTGAACAAGCCCGCATTCAGAGACCCCAAATCTCTAAGCCGGATAAACCACCACGACAACCCTCCCTTCGTGGAGCACGAATTCCTCGGCAAAGGACGCGGCCTCATCGCAAACAAGACACTCAACCGTGGCGACCAAATCTTCGCTTCAACACCTCTCGTCATCAGCAACCCCGTCGCCTACGAACTCACTGAGACAGAGCGTCTTCGCCTCGCCCACCGTGGCGTC
The DNA here is from genome assembly GCA_022560085.1 of Helminthosporium solani. Lineage (NCBI taxonomy): Eukaryota > Fungi > Ascomycota > Dothideomycetes > Pleosporales > Massarinaceae > Helminthosporium > Helminthosporium solani. The sequence continues at coordinate 9,805 of JAFISD010000099.1, forward strand.
GACTCCCTCCCTGACACGTCCAAGACCAAGTTCTGGAAGCTCCTCGACCACTTCAAAGGCGACCCAGTCGACGACCGCATCAACACCAACGCCTTCGACATCGAAGTAGACGGCGCAAGCCAATATGCCGTGCTCCCAGAAATCGCCATGTTGAACCACGACTGTCGACCCAACGCAGCCTACTTCTGGGACGAAGAGACACTAAGCCACTACGTGCATGCGACGCAAACCATCCACCCCGGCGAGGAGATCACAATCACATACATCAACAACGAGAGGCGACGCGTCAAGCGAATGGAAAACCTCAAGCATAACTGGGGCTTCGATTGCTCATGTTCGTCATGTGCGGCACACCCAGCCTTCACCGACGAGTCTGACAACCGCATTGATCAGATCGACGATCTGCTCAAGGAGCTCGACGACTGGACGCCCACTTCGCTCGCGACGCCAGAGCTCGCCGAGACGCTGATCTCGCTGTACCAGCAGGAGCGGTTGTACGCGAGCATGGGACTGGCGTATAAGCATGCTGCGGAGGTGTATAGCAGCTTTGGCGAAAAGTATCCTGCGATCAAGTATGCGAGGTTGGCGGCCGAGCTGTCATTCTTGGACAAGGGCTTTCGCGATCGCGACGTCAAGGACATGAAGAACATGGCCAAGGATCCTACACTGACCTGGAGCTGGAAGAAGAGGGTCGGGCACAAGAGGTCTGCGGCCTGCGGGCACCAGCACTGAGTGAGGAGGGAGGAAGAGAGAGAAGAAATAAGTCAAGCTGACGACGATTGAGAAGCCGTTGACGGCTGTCCAATGCAATGCATGTATTCTATCCCATGTTGAATCATGGGTGGACGGAGTGGATCAAATAGCATACAACGGCGTTTTTAAGTACGCGACAAGTACGCGGCGGCGGATAGGTATTGGGGACGGACTCGAATGTATTCCCAACCAAGGAATCTAGGATATTGTATTGAAAATGTAATCTTTTATGAAGATCTATAGCATCACATCGTATCATATCGTATCATATCGCATCTCATCATGTTCTTCTCATTCTACTGTCTCTTGTTGATTGAATTTCTAATTCCTAACGTCTAGTCTTGATTTTTTTACTTCCTGACTTCTACCTTCTTCTACCTTCTCTCCCCATGCTTGATTCACAATTCCTAATGTTTAGTCTCTAATTCCTATTTCTAATTCCTAGTTCTAATCTTCAGATTTAGACTAACTAATCAGTTTCTAGTTTCTGGTTTCTAGTTTCTCATCTGTAGCTTTTAGCTTGAGAGTCAAGCGCATCCTATTAATCATGCTAAAAAAGAAAGAGAAGAAACAGTCCCATCCCCACTAGACGAAGGGAGAAAGAAGAGAAAACGAAGAAAAACTACATGCACACACGTCCCTGTCAACGGGGGGGGGAAAGGAAAGAAAAAAAAGAAACGCCTACGCTCAACAATGCCAGAGGCTAGAAAACATGCGAAGAGTCGCCCAGCCTGTCCCCGCGCTCACATACAGTACAACACAACAAGTGCCCCAACAACCATCTAGGTATCAATGCAACCCACCCCAACGCCAACGCCAACTCATGCTCTATGAACACTGCCACACCGGATCGAATGACTATCCACTATACAGCGAAGATGCTCACTTCAAAATCTTCGACTCCAATTCCGCCTTCTCCCTATACGGCGCAAGCGGCAACGCAATCAGGCCAGAATATCCCACATCGCCCTGGGCCCTCTCCAACTTCCTCATGATATTCCCCACGATCTTGGCAATCCAACGATCGTTCGCCACGACGTTGACGGTATTGATGCCAGCCTTGCGCCAGCCCTCTTTCATCTTAGTGTTCATACCTTTGAACGTCTGGCCCATGCGGGCTCCAAAGGTCGAGCTGCGCGCTATGGAGGCTAAGATCTTAAGTCAGTGCGGGTTATTACCAGCTGTGTTGGAAAAGTTACATACCTTGTGAAACGTTTGATGCCGGATCCGTCTTATCGCTGTCTCCACTGTTATCGTCGTCGGTGCTCCCTGCACTGGGAGTCTCCGATGCAATGGAATCAGACGCAATTGAATCAGCGTGTCGGATCTCCAGCTCGAGTTTATCTGTAGCTGCTCTTTTGAGGACAAGTTCTTCGTGACCCTTTTCGACCTCGATGACCTTTGTAGCTTTCACGGTTGCTGCGACAAAATTGAGGAGTTCCTGGTCAAAAAGGAACGGCAGGTGGCCGTGTACTGAGATCTTCATTGCCGTCTCGTCTTTACGACGCCGCTCAAGCTCTTTCCGCAGTTGCACTGCTTGTGGCGTTCCCTTGGCTTCCTCCACCCGCTGCTCCATCTGCATCTCTTCGAAGTCGGTTAATATTGAAGGCATCAAATGCTCGTGGTGGGGGAGCAAGAATGAGGGTAGCACAAAAGTCGCGTCGGCGCCTCCGAGGTGGATGACCTGGGTGAGGCCGACTGCTTCGGGCAATGTGCGGTGTGCCATCATGTCTCCAATTTTGAATTTACACTCAATGTCGTAGTCGGTGTCCATGGGAACGTTGCCGGTGGAATATATATCGTTCAACCCAACGGCGAAATTGGCATCGGCTAACCATGACGAGATTCTGCCTTCCAGTCTTCTTACCTCAGCATCCGAGGAAGAATAGTGTTTGAAAAAGTGTTTCTTCATCAGCGAGACGAACCATTTTCCAGATCCAGTACTGGTTACAGACTTGATGAAGATGGGGTGGAAGTAGCTGATGGGATTTAGTATCATGCGATACAGTAGAGGTAAACGGTGCAGAAATGCCTTGATCTTGGGGTAATTGCTGTGTCGGAGAGTAGTCAGGCGAATAGACTTTCGAGGAGGGTGGGCGATTGTTGGATCGTCGTGGATATGTGCAGACACAGCCGCGCGCAGTTTCGTATCGGTCTCCAAAACTCCCTCAATCTCTCGCTCCTTTGCAATCTTCTTCAGCCATCTACTCGCTATACTACTCGACGTCGATTCCATGATGCGATTGATCATCCAGTCATACTCGGTGCGTGCCTTCTCATCGTCCGGTGACAGTCTCTTGACGGGCTTGTTGCTCGCTTCTTCAACTTCCGTTAGTCCGTCGAGCTGGTCCTGCATGCTGGAAGATGCCTTCCTCCGAGAGTCCATGGCCGCCTTCAATATGGGCGTGTCGATGGCCACGAATTGGTCTTTGCTCATATCACGTGGATTCGGCCACGAGTCAATCGCTCCAAAGCACATCTCGTCGCTTCCTTTGATATTCGCATAGACATCTCCAATTTCGATGCGACGAAAGAGTCTGACGACGACCTTGTCGGTCTGTATAGCCAGCTCCATATCATCGTCCAGCTTGATGCCTACCTCGACGCCGTAGGCGGTGGCGGTTAAACTGGAAAGTGAGATTGTTAGACCGCGGATGACCATGAGACCTATCGTATCGGTATCGATTTCCAGTGCAGGTAAATCGAAAAGGCCGATCCGGTCATGGATAAAGAGCACATGCCGTAGCAGTTTCCGACCACGGTGGCGTGCAAATCTCGCAGCAGTCTCGAACTGGTAAAGTGAGGAGAGCAGAATGGCGCAGTAGCAGAAAAGGACAAAGATCCAATACAGCAGCCACGACGTCGTAGCTACGACGTATGCGAAATTCAGCGTGGTGAAGATGACCCACAGGGGCAGCCACGGTATGACGCGGCAATGATTGCACTCGGCGAGCAAGAGTGAAATAAGCAGCATCGGGGTCCCAGAAACAATCCATCTCCAGCTGAAGATGGTCGCTGCGAGCAAGGTCGCTGCAAGGCCAACAAGCGGAGCGAACGACGGCGCGGACTTGACTTTGGATGCCTCAGTCGGGATGGGCGATGGCGCTGGCACTGCAACTGGCTTCCTCGGAATTGCTTGAGGTATTTCCTGACGAGGTCGCGAATCACTCGTAGGCGTCGACGCCGCGGATGTGTCCATTGTTCACAGGTCGTGCGGGCAGGGACATGAAAAGCATGAAACCAGAGTCGAGCCAAGGGGAGAGAGTGCGAAAAGGCCAGACAACGGTCTCGGAAGCGAGGCCAAGGATGGAAAGTTTGGACAGCTCGCTTTGCGGAGGGTGAAGAGATTACAGAGAGTCGTGCGCACGACGAGAGGGTGCGAGGTTATTGGGCGTCCATACGGTGCAGATGTGTTGTCGGTCGTTGGAGGTGTCAGCGACTTCGTTTGGCGAATACACAACTACGATAGGATGACGTCGTGGGGCTCGGTTAAGTGGGCGAAACGGTCGTTCCTGCATGTCGATTGTACGTATGTAGAGTTCGCCGAAGCGAGTATGGCATTGCCGTGAATAGCGCATGTCATCGGTACTTGTAGTTATCAGGCGGAAGAGTCACGAGTTGGAGAAATGGGTGATCAGTGAGTCTAGGAGAGGAGCTTCTACTATTCACCGACGGTGGCTTGTAGGTGGCTCAAGCTAAGCCTAATTTGGACACATGTCCCCCTCTTGGAAGTGTACCAAGCAACCCAGTGGACGTAATAATGAGAGTTTATTTTATTAGTACTTTGCAGTCATATGCGTAGATTCACGCTGCTAGAAGCTGGTAATAGTTGTTATAATTCCCCAGCAACAAATACAGAGTACTTTCAAGTCTAAACCCACACCTACGGAGTACACCCACTCCCAATAAGCCATCCTTCCCACAGCGACAGAACATCACTACGCCGTCAATCATACGCCAATCACAACATTTACTTTGTAACCAACTCACAATCCCCACTAATAATCATACAAAGTATACGGAGTAACTACGCTAGATTCAGCATTTCTCACGTGACGCCATCGTATGATGTACATGAGTACTTGGGTAGTTACTTCTTAGATACCCTTGACCAAGCCAATCACGATTCCAGACCAATCACCTGTTAGAGTCAACATGTACTCTATACGCTCAATAGCAATGTAAGAAATACAATCGTATCAAGTTCAATGCTTCGCTCATTCCTCGCTGCGAAATACTTGACTAGCGCAAAGAACATTCAGTGAATCATCCACAAGCAACACAAAGCCAACAAAAATGAAACCACCCGGTTCATTCGCAAAACACTCGAATCCAATTTTCAAGCAAGGACAACTACATCCATATATACCTATAACCTCAGATATGTACAAGTCCAGTCCAGTCCAGTCCAGTCCAGTCCAGTCCAGTCCAGTCCAGTCCAGTCCAGTCCAGTCCAGTCCAGTCCAGTCCAGTCCAGTCCAGTCCAGTCCACCTCCCCACTCACCCACCCTAAATCCCCCTAATACTCCAACGCCTCCTCAAACAACCCCCTCAACTGCTCTCTCTCCACCTCCAAATTGCTCATCTCCAAACTAGGCGCCAACATGAGCACTCGAGCCTGTGGAATCGTCCCCTCGACCAACGCATCCACATGCTCCTTGCCGAACCCCAACTGCTTCAACCCCCTCGGCTGGTCGCCCAAGCCGATCAAAAACTCGGCCAGCGCCTCACTCAGCACCTCGCCCGCACTCTCCTTCTTCACATTGGAGATGTCAACGCCGAAGCATTCTGCGGCCTGTAGATGGCGCTCTGGGTTCGAGGCGCCCGTGAATTTGAACACGGCGGGGGCGGTGACGGCGACGGAGACGCCGTGGGGGATGATGGGGGCTTCGACTTGGTAGCCTGGGTGCTTGTAGCCTGGGTTTTGACCCGAGATGGGATACGACATTCCATGGCAGAGATGGACGCCTGCGTTTCCGAAGCCGACGCCAGCCAGGGTAGCGGCGAGAAGCATGTTGCTTTGGGCCTCGTGGTCATCTGGGTCCTTGACTGCGCGGGGGAGATACTTGACCGTGTCGCGGAGGGCTTTTAGGGAGAAGATGTCGGAGATGGGATTTGCGCCTTGGTAGGCTGGTCTGTTGATGGGGTTTTGGGGGCGGGGGACGCGTTCGGAGAAGGGGATTGCGGTCCAGGATTCTAGGGAGTGGCAGAGGACGTCGAGGCCGGAGGAGGCGTGGACGGCTGAGGGCATGGTGCGGGTGTTGAGGGGATCGACTATGCCAAGTGTGGGCTTCATGTTGCGATGTGCGATACCTGTCTTTGCGCGCTTGGATACAAGATCGAAGATGGCAGTGCCAGTGGTTTCGGATCCTGTTCCAGCAGTCGTGGGGACAGCAACGAGCGGGAGAAGCTTCGAAGGAACCGGTAAGCCCTTGCCCAATGGTGCATTTACAAAGTCGAGGAAATCAGCATCTATGCTAGATCAGTTGAGACTCCCCTTACGTGCATGCTTGATGCAGGAGAATCCGACATACCAGGAAACGTCGTGTACAGATTCATCAACTTGGCCGTATCAATCACACTGCCGCCCCCCACGGCCAAGAATGCATCGGGGCGATACGGCTTACTCGCCTCAATAGCCTCCTTGATACTACTATCCTTGGGCTCCACCCGCACCTTGTCGTAAACCTCAAACTGCACGCCTTCTCTCTCCAAGCCCTCCACAACCTGCTTCATAGCATCCAGCTTCCTCACGTTGCCGTCGGTAACCACCATGACGCGCTTGGCACCCATGTTCTTAAAGTCCATTCCGACTTCCTTTGTGCAGCCGGGGCCGAAGCGGATGGATGACGCAGCCATTTCAAAGGCATATTCTTTCTGCTGCGAGTAGTCGATAGGGGTGGCGAGGGCGCGGCGTGCCTGGGTCACAGTTTGGGGCGTGTGGTGGTGGTGGTGGGCAGGGTTGGAGTGACATGGGCAGTTTGGTGGATGAGTAAATTGCACTGTGCGGAGGAGGTTGAGGGCGCGGGTTGCGCGCGAAGGCGAGATGCGGATGGAGGTTGATATCGACATTGTGGATTTGTCTTTACCTATAGACAAGTAATTGGAAGAACAACCACATGCACTTTAGACGAGGACCCGAACGAACAATATTGTTGAAGACGTAGAAAGGAGCAGAAACCATCACATCGATGCGGAGAAGAGCGGTGGGTTGGAGAAGGTCGTCATCCGAGGTACATGGATGCACAGGGATTGTGTGGGGTAAAGGTAGCCACCACCACATTCCGCTATAGATCTACCGGTATCGGTATTGTACATGGTAGTACTTTCGGAGACGGGCCGTCTCTGGAGAAATGTATGCATACATTAATTATATATTTCATCAGCTTTTACATAGGTATCCTCAACATGAAATCCGTCTGCCAAAAAGGAACCTCTCCCCATCAAGAAGAAAACGCATACAAAATAGCAGAAATCGTAATCGAAATCATCGAATCAATCTCATCAAATCACATCAAATCACATCGAGATCAGATCCAACCTGTCCCTGTCAAAGACTGTCCCATCACCTTCAAAACAACATCATACTCCCTCTCCTCAAAGCTCTCCCGGCACCCGCTCAAGCCCCACCGACAGGAGCCGTAGCACTAATCGGCGTAGGATCACTCTTAGGAGCCGCAGACTCTGGACTCGCCGCACTCTCCTTCTGCTCCAACCCTTCCGTCTGCAAGGGCGCCGGCGGCGTCGCCCTATGTCCATCCGACACAGGGCTAACATTCCCGTCGACAGGGCTCGTAGGCGTGCTAATGTCCGGTTTTTCCCCAGTGACCTTTCCAGCGGCTTCACTTATGACACCCCACCACTGCGTGGCAGCCTGCGGCGTATGTGCCCTAAAGGAAAGCTCGTGGCTCATGGAGAAAGACTTGCCCAGCTTACCCTTTGCAACGTCTTTTCCCTTCACGTTGAACTTTTGGCCGCTGACGGCGCCAACGACGCAGTCAGGGAGGTAGAGGGACATTTCAGGGACAGGGTCTTTTGCAAAGTTGTCGTCGGTTTTGTATTCGTGGAGGAATTTGGAAGGGGTGACGACCTAGAGAATGGGAGGATCAGCGCTGTGAATGGAAAAGAGGTGGTGTTCTTAATGTGGATACGTACGTAGTAGTTTGTGTCGTAGCTGCGCATAATCTTGCCCTTTCGCTCGAGGGAGCCGGCAATCAGAGGTTTCGTCGCGCGATGCTCCTGGTTGGGGAAGTTGATGTTCGACACGGATCGTGGGGGCGCGTTGGGGTCGATCAGTATAGTGTCGTTGCGTTCGACGAAGCCATTCCACTCGAAATCGAGCGGAACACGCTGAGCCGTGCCGACGATGTCGCCATACATGGTCTTTGTCTGCTCGGCCTGATTATTGACAACCTGCATGAATTGACCCAGGCCATGCTGAATGGACTGGATGACATGGGCCTCGAACTGTGCAAAGCTGTTCTGCACGCTGATCAGATCCTGCCTGTTGTTATTTTCTTCCTGGATCTGCTTATTGAGCCGGTGCATGACGCCGCGTTGGAGAACATAGGGGTCATCGTTTGCCGTCATGCGTCCGCCAGAGCTGTCAAAGGACGCCGTGTGTGTACCCAGCAACTCGATATGTCGCTGGGTTGCCGTGCGCGCCTTGTCGACAGCTTTACTCTGCTTGCCAGCGCCTTTGGCCAGTTCTTTGGATTTGTTCTTGATTTCGGTGTGCAGGCGGCTAAAGGTGGGTAGGACGGTGTCTTTGAGCTGTTTCGCGGTTTCGTAGTGCTGATTCGAGATGCCCTATTTCACGCGCATGAGCACAACTCTATCCACTCGACTCTTCTTGTTGACATGACTTCTATTCCGTTGTCTATAGATACGTACCTGTGTATTCGACCTGATGTTCTCAAACATGCCGGCAATACCGCCCAGCGCCTGGTCGAAATGATGCCCCTGTTTAAGCGGGTCCTTGACCGTCTTCAACACCCGCTCGTACTCTTTCCCGTGCGCAGCATGCGTCTTTTCAGTCGCAGTAAGGTAGTCCTGCAGATAGCCTACAGCATGCTTCCATGCCTGAAGGCGCTCGGCGAACAGCTTCGTCACCTCGCTCGAATCCTCACCGGGCACGGCATCGTCGTCCAAACTGCCATTCGTGAAAGCACGACTAGTAGTCGGGCTCGTAGGTGTCGCCATAATCACGCTATTGTCAGTTTAAAGAGTACCAACACTGTCGATCAATCACTCTGGAGATGAAATGCGGATAGAGAGAAAGAGAAAGAGGGAGAGAGGGAGAGGGAGGGAGGGAGGAAGAGAGGAAGACAGCAAATCAAAGCAGCGGGGTGGTAGTTGGTAGTGGTCAGTTTCCTTCGCTTCAGCTTGCTAATAACTAATAAGAAGAAACCCACCACAACGAGAACAGCAACAACCACGACAACAGCAAAAGACAAGATATACTATCGAAAACACCAGGTCAAGAATCCTCGGCACCCTATAAATTAACCAATGCGCTATCGTAGCGGTGCAGAATTCGGAATGGCGATACGGCCAAGGGGGTTCATCATGCCCAGTTAGTGCATATCGTCCAACGTCATATTCGCGATCTACAGCCAGGATGTCCATTTCCGTCTGATGTCAGTGGCTGGGCCAAGGTCCAAAGGGTAAAAGGCTTCATTTCTTTTTGCTTTTGGCATGTAGATCTCAGGTCCAGATGGGCTTGATCTTGGAAGTTCAGGGATGTGTGGCTTGTGAAAGGGGGGGGGGGGGGGGAGGGGGGCTGTCATGCTGGGTATTGTAGGTAGCGGTGGTGATGGTGGATGTCAAGTGTACATGTGAAGCAGTCGGCGATAGTTAGCAATGGTAGACATGCAGAGTACAGGCTACAGGCCTGTTGCTTAACCTGATACACGGTACGATCTGTTGCACGGTTCGGTCCGATCGCATTACCGGTGCTATGATGACGGCTACAGCCTTTCCTCAATGGATGATAGTACTTGGATTCGGACTTTCCAGACCATCCGTCCACACATAGAGAGTTGGGCCAAGCACAGTAAAGCATAGTGGAGTGAGTGATGAAGTGGTCCTTGTTCTCTCCACCACTCACCTATCTCTAACATATCATTTCAACTCCTTTGCCTGCTTCTCCGTGCTCATGCTGTCAGGCTTATTCTCCCTTGGCAAGAAGTCATGATTCGTGTACTCGAACCCAGGAACGACTAACTATGTGCTCACCATCACCTGGCAAACAAAGAAACCTAATAACCTCACATCCTCTCCCCACAACATCATACCCAAAGCGCCCATGGCCAGCCACATGATCATCCAACCAATCAATAACGACATTATTCTACACGAAGCGGATTAACTTACGAAATCACGACACAAGAGCGTTGCAGTCCAGTTCCACAAAAAAAAAGAGACACCCCTCTACCTTGCAAAACACAGCGTGTGAAATCCAAATATCCAAGAAAGGCTAAGAAGCATGAGTTTGGGAGGGTTTGAAAAGGAGAAAGGGGAGCAACATTCAAAGAGCCAACATGGATATCCATCCCAATACACAGGTAGAAAATAATTTGATATGCTGGGTGGAATATACTACGATGTACCTGGCGACTATACACTAGACGTTAAGCCCTACCATCACCACTACCAATGACCACCTCACTACTACATCCTTACTACCAGCACATGCCATCTCATCCCTCAATCCGCATCCCTATCAACTGCAACCCAATTAACCATGCACCTGCAAATTACAAACCAAATCCCATCTACCCACACCCCCCCCATCAATGCGCCTTGAGAAAAAGAGAAGAAGAAGGGTGCCATTTACACCGTAATCAGTCATCCGACATGACTCGAAGACTCCATGCTAACAGGGGAAAAAAGGTAGAGGAGGTGAGAGATGAGAGAGATGAAGCGAAACAATTGCCGAAGAGGGAAAGGGAAAAACAAAGAAGGGGCCGAACTTATATGATACAGTGAAAGAGACAGAAAGGTGATTATATGCCAGACATCCGCGCTCCATATCGCTTATCGCTTTCAATAAAAAGAGAAAAGGAGATAATGCATAAAGTGAAAGTGGTGAAGTGATCAATAACGGGAGATTGAATACTTCATTCCCTTTAAATGTCCAAGTACTTGGTTGCCTGCTTGCTTGCTTGCTCGCTCGCTCTGGAAGGTATGCACGGCGAACTCGCTTCAGAGCCGTTACCACATCTCGTCATCCCGGTTACCTTGATCCGAATCATCATAATACCCCGGTGCATCTTTCCCCGACTGTCCCATGTAGCTTTGACTGTTCGCCACACTGTAGCCGCCACCATTTGAGCCGCCATAGTTTGAATGATGCGAATCTCTTGGGTCCCGCTGATTATATTGGAGCTGGTCTCGTGAATTGCCGTATTGATCCTGTCGGTATTGCTGCTGTTGGTATTGGCCGTCCTCGGATGCGAATTCCGAAGTACGGTCTTCTTGCTGGTAGTTGTTGTAGCCCTGTCCTTGATCCGATTGTTCTTTTTGTTGCTGGAAAAATTAGCGCACCGTATCCATTCAGTGAAGACTGCACATACCTGCTGATATCGCTGATACTGAGTAAACTCATCCGGCTGTTGTTGTTGTTGTTGTTGCTGTTGTTGTTGTTGCTGCTGCTGTTGTGCTTGCTGCTCTTTCTTCTGTTGACGCTGATGTTGCTTCGCCTGCGCAGAGTTGCCGATGGAGATCTGCGGATGCATTGCCTGTACTTTGGCGAGGTAGGAGTACATGAAGTTGCTCAACAATACTTGAGAGTACAACTCGCGACGAGGATTGGCAAGCTTGATGTGTGCCATGCGGTAAATGGCACGCTCCTCCAGAATTGAAAATCGGGTCCAGTTATAGTCGATATCCGGCTTGAGCATGCGTGGCGGTGGTTCAGGCGACAATGCACGCAAAGAATTCCCCTTTTTGTGCGTCGACTCTTTCTCACCCTTCTTCTTGCCTCCTCCAAAAATGGATGAAAACAGACCAGACTCCTTCTCTTTTTTCTGCTCCCCGCTTGAAGACTTTCGTGAGCTTTCTTTCTTCCGTTCTTCCTCCAACTTGACGGCTTCACGATCCAGAAAGACGCTTTCACGGCCTCTGGTGTTGGGCTGAAGGGAATTCTGCAACACGTCCAGACGGGTGTCATCATGGCTCTTCTCTTGTGTCTTACTCAACTTGTTCTTCGTCTTCTTTGACGTCTCTTTATCACGCTCTTCTTTTTCCTTCTTATCGCGCTCCTTGTCGTCACTGCCCAGTAACCAGCCCCAACTTGTTTTCCTTGAGCCACCTTCGTCTTTCCTGTCCTTTGACTTCTTGTCGGGCTTCTTCTCTTCGAGATTGGGTATTATGGTCAATGAGTCCACCCTGTTGCCATTAACAGGAAGAGATGCCGGTTGAGCGATGAGTTCATCAAAGTTTTGCACAGGTTTGATGGGAGATGCTTGCGCAGTTTGAGCGTGTCGATTCTGCCGGACACTGGAGCCTGCGCGTTGTTGAGCGAGAGGGGGAGGTGGCTGGCGCGGACCATGAGGTTGTTGTTGCGGCGGAGGTTGGGAGCTCGGGGGCGGTTGTTTCGATGAATTTCGCTCGGGCAGTTGTATCTGCTGTTTTCGGTGTGATTCTGGCGGCGGCGGTGTCTCCACGATTTGCGGTACTTGCTGCGATGCTACGTATCCGGGCAGAGGAGCTGTCGTTCGGCCATTTGATGCGATGCGAGAATGGAACGGCTTTTGCTGAGGTCTATGTTGCTCCTCGGGTTCTATTCTAGACACATCATCAGAAGAGGCTGACTGCGGAATCATATGCGGCGGCGATCGCTTTCGCGTAGGACGAGAGAAGTTGCCGGGAGCATGAGACGGTTCAGACATCACTCTGGTCAATGTCAAGTCCGACCGTTTACCCTGAATCGGCGAAGCTACGGGAGGCTCCTCATTGTCTGCCTGAGCGCTCGACATTGCGGTGCGTCGCGAGAACGGCACACGCTCGCCTTTGCGGACACTACCTCGCCTATAATTTGTGCGCGTCGACCGCTTCAACGTCCCCAGACCAGCTACTTTGCCCGGCAAAATAGGCATATCTTCAGGCATGTCGCCCTCGGCATCGGTGACGGAGGTTCTTCGGGCGGCGTTTATACTCATACGGCGCACAAGGGCCGCTGGGTCTTCTACAATATTTTCCAGCTCTTGAAGATGAGGCAGTCCCCCATTCACCGGTTTGGCGTCCGAACGCTGTCTTTCTAACCGGTCTGCACCGTCACGGTATCCACTTCCACTGTCAATCTGACGGGACAGCATTGATCTTTTCCTCCGCAATCCTTCAGTAGAGCCTTGCCGAGCAACACCACCGTCCGCGGACAGGGTATCCGAGTCGCCGGAGCGACGCCTAATGGTGTCCACCTTCTCTTCTATGAATGTTTTGAATTCTCGCGGGGCGAGTTCGGGGTGCAGGCGCGCAGGTACCCAGAAGAGCTTCGAGGGGTCTTCGTCCTCGGAGAAATGTTGCGGAGGCACGGCGCCCCCGCTGAAGGACTTGAACGACGGCAGGTCCGGGTCTGCGGTATTCACATCCATAGACATGCGCCTGATGGCCTGCAGATTGCTCAACTCCTGGGCCAAGCCGGCGGCGCTTGACTCGTAATCCAGGTCGTTGAGCGGAAACTGCTGCGAGGCCGTGTCCGAGTTTGTTCGCGAGGGGCGCGGGGGTGAGAGGGATCCGTTGGGGCTCCCTCGACTGGACGACGGTCGCTCTGCAGGTATGGCGAGGCTACCATTGGAGGTGGTAGGACCTGTAGGACTCCGTGGCTGCTCGCTGCCGTGTGTCATCTGGGCGCGGAGGGGGGACTTTGGAGGCGCGGAGGGGAAGGGGTCGAAGGGCTGCAGGCCGGCATCGAGACTATCGCCTAGCGGATTGCTGATGAAACTCAGCGGGCGCGGATTATGCTTCATGTTGCTATTGCTACTATTGTAGTCGTCGTCGTGACCGTACAAGTCGCCAATGGCCTCGGTAACGTGGTGGTTGTCATCGCTGATGGATATTTGCGGAGCGTGGCCACGACGTTGTTGGTAGACTCGTTCGAGCTCGCGGGCGCGGTCGGAGGACTGGGGCAGGCAAAGAGGGCACGTCAGCATTTGTGCATGCACACTGGAAAAAGAACTCTACAGAGGCGAGGGCCGGGGGGAGGGTGAGGGCGCTGGACGGAATACTGCAGCGGTGCAAACAGACTGCCCGGGCTCCATCCAGACGGGCGGCTTCAGGCTTCAGACGTCGCACTCTAGGCTCGAGGCAGCGCGTGCCCTCCCCTCCACAGCGCGATATGGGCACTCACCGGCATGATGATCCGCGGGGAGTGTGGCGGCACGGGAGCAGGTCAGGTTAGGGCGATGCCACGGTCGGGGGTGAGAGGTCATCGAAGAGCGGAGGGGCACGCGGCGACGGAGGAGGGGGGTCAGGCGGAGCGGAAGGGGTAAGAATAGAGGCAGGCGACCATGTCCCAGCGGAGGAGGGTAGGCTCTTGCGGGAGAGACAGTACGGAGGAGGGGAGGGAGAGGGGGGGGTGGTGGATGAGGGCGCGGACGGCCAAAGACGCTGATGGTAGGCGATGGTGAGGTGAAGGTCCGCGTTGGGACCAAAAACGACGATTCTCACAGGCCGCAAGTGGATAGAGACGGTGTGCGGCCTCTACGGATGCGAATAGACGCGCAGGTGGGTGAGCAGCAGGCGGATGGTGCGCAAAGCCTGCTGCTCTCTAGGCCATGGGATCAAATCACTGTGAAGCGCCGGTTGAAGGGGCTGCGAGATGCCGGGCGGCCCCCATTCATCCATGGAAGACTGGACGACGATGCGCCTACTCCGTCCACACGTACATGACGATGCGTCTTCCACGTATCTACTGCGTCTGTCTATGTCCCGTCACTGGTCCGCGATATCCATGCTTACAGAAGAACCCGGCATTCTTACACGCTCTCTGTTTCTGTCTCTGTGTCTCTCCCTGTCTCTCTGACCCTCTATCTCTGTCCCACGCTCTCGCTCTCTCTCCTTGGACTGTACGGAGTAGATGTACCCCCTACCCCCTATCCCGTAATTAGATACAGCAGATACCTACCTACCCAAGTAGATAACGAGTCGCTTACATGTATGTTGATGCTGATGGCCCATACTTTGCCATGCTTTGTAGACAGAGAGAGGCTAGGCTGCCCGACTCGGCGAGTGTGGCCCAGGGGCTAATAATCTTGTACAATACATACTGTCCGACGCATGGTATCTAGCCGCTCAACATTGGTGAAGCTCTCGGGTCGGTCAGGGGTAGCTAGATGCTCACACAGTGTACATGTCGGTAGTCAGGGGAAAACGTCATCTGGCGTGTCAGCAGCAACTGGGACGCTTGAGAGGGTAGATGATTATTCATTACACACTATCTATCGCTGCATGTATCTGCACCATCCGCATATCTAACAAACACTGCTTCATTCAGGTTGAGGGGAGAAAAACAATCTACTACGCCGGTTACGAGTTCGGCCAGTTGCGCTTCCAGATAAATGTAAAAGACGCTGCTACACATGCCACCGCGCCCAGCGCTAAGTAGAGATTTATACTATCATATGGTTCCTCGTCCTGCTTGGGAAATGCAGTCGAGGGATACGTCGCGCACTCGGCCAGCTATTGCACGTCAGTCAGCACATCGCCGCTAAACACTCACCCGGCGCCCGGATCAAGGAATGGATGGTACGTACATGGACAAACAGCTCCGATATGCTGCTCCACGTCGCACTGACATGTAGCGGCGCCGACATGTTCAGCGCGCTGGTGTGCTCATCGGGCTGCTGCTCACACCGCTGTGTCGTCTTGTCCTGGTCCGCTTTGAGCGCGGTGTAGACGGCGGGCAGGTTGGCCAGCTGCGGATACTTGTTGCGAAGTTCCACAATGTGCGCAAAGCTGTCGGGGTCACTGGAGTCGTACGTGTAACACAGCAAGTCGCATGCATCGAGCTTTGCCTGGTTCTCCAGGATGGCGGGCTCCAGTTCGCCGAGCTCTTCGAGAATCAGATAGCACTGCTTGCCTCCCTTCAGTTCGACACTATTCACTGCTGAACGAGGCTTGATGGTGGGATGGTATGTGGTCGTAAAGGGTCGCTGCAGGAAGGCGGAGAGCAGGGCGCTCTTTCCGCTCCCTCTCGATCCCAACACATAGCAGAGCACCACGTTGCGCTCCACTCGTCCGGGTTTGTTCCGCCTCTTCCGTGCCTTTGTGACCTTGAGCGCGTTTGTCGTGCCTCCTCGATCGTTGCTCTCGAAGCCAAGGTAAGCGAGGTATTCGAGCGTCGTCTTCGGCTCCTCAAATGTCGTCATGCTCCATTGCGCAATCCACCCCTGCAGCGTAATGTGGCCGGCTTCATTTCGCACCGTGCAGGACGGAAATGCAGAATCAATCCATGACGGTGGCACTCCTGGCGTCGGTGCAAATAGATTGGCGAGCTCAATGTCGTTCAACCCACCGTCGTTATCCCTGTCAAATTTCAAGAATAGGTCCACGAAGAAGCGATACCCGGCCGGGCTCAGTTCAGCGGAGGCATACTGGGGCACGTCGAATTTGGGCCGCAGGAACGTGTCCTGAAGACTCAGGCTGTCTGTGTAGTGAAACTTGCGCAGAATGATCCAAATAGTTTCGTGCCGGCCCTTCTCTGCAAAAATCTTGTTCAGCAGCAAGAAGCCCTGTTCGTCCATCCCGTAATCGCCCGTCGAGCCGGGCACGAATTGTTCAATGGAGCGCTTGATGTTGGCCAGGTCATCTTCGCCCAGCGGCTTGTCGAAGCACTTTATCTGGAAGTCGTGGATCTCTTGATCGTTCCAATACCCGTCCTTGTCCGCATCACAGAGATGGAATACTCGCTGTAACGCAGCAACAGCAGCTGGCTTCAGGGCATTTTCTTTCGAATCGTACAGCGGGGCGATCGGATGCGTAACGGCCTTTTGGCAGAGGAATGTAACTTCGTTGATGTTGTGGTGCTCTTTCGCACTTGTCCGTATGCAGGAATCGATTTCCTTGAACTCATTCATCACCGGCAGCATTTCCTCCGCCACCACCTGCGACGTTGTGCCATTTGCGGCCAGATCCGACTTGTTTGCACACAGCACCACCGGGACGTTGACTCCAAGACTGCGGAAGTACGGCATCCAGAACAGCGCCACGCGCTCATAGCTGTAGTGGTCCGAGTACACCAGTAGTATCACGTTTGACTTCCGGAGTTCTTTGCGGAGGGCATGTCGTTCGTGCGGCAGGGCGGAGGTGTCGACGAGGGTGGTGGCTACGTTTTCGGGCGTGCCGAGGGTCGGCGGCAGCGTTACCTGCGGAAGAACGGGCTGGATCTTGCCGGTGACGAAGACACTTTTCACCAGTGAGGTGATGATGGAGCTCTTGCCCACGCCCTCATCGCCGCATACACATATTCGCACTATAGCAGTCAGCGTGGTGTGATGTGAGAGTCAAGCAGGCGAGGGATGCCTGTACCAGTGGCCATGACTGGTGTGCATATTTAATGCATGCCGGTTGGCAGAGAACTTGCATCTACGGGTGAAAAGAGGGGACCGATCACTATATCGTGGTGTGTTGATGCCGATGACTGGAGCTGCAACAGATGGGCTCTGTGTTGTCAAACGGTTCTTGCCAAGGATTCCACACGTGGGAACTGCAGGGGCATGGCGTCCCCCACTCTTTGTGGGCGAATGGAGAGCGAAACCTTACGCCGTGTTCTCCGTACATACATCATCCTACTTTGTATATATAGCATTCGATCGGAACTGCGCTGTCCTACTTTCCAAATGTCCCTTTCGTGCTCTCCGGCCACTTTCGCTGCAGCCTGCCGGAACTGCCTCAGACACGAACACGGGAACACCGTGCCTGTTGGATATAGTTAATTAGTCCATATAATTATAGATGCGTAGTACCAGTCTGATTCGGGCGGCACAGCTCCAAACTAGCCTCCACACTCTCCACCAACACATCGGTTGCTGATTCCGGTCGCCGGGGTCCGTCTCTTCTACCACTGAACGATACCGACGCCCGCCCTCGCACATCTCGCTCGTTTCAATTGCACATCCTTTGGCCGCTGTCCCACACTCTGTCTCCTCTCCTGCGTCTGCTCCCATCGTCGTCGTCGTAGTCGTCCTGGTCCCAATGCGCTGAAGTGCCGCCACCTACCCAGGCCTGCGACCTGGCCGAGAACTACCCACCGCTATTGATTGACTGCGTCTCGTCTCGCCTCATATTACACCTCGTCCGCCGCCATGTTGTGAGTCCCCGAGCTGCCCATCGCGCCCCAGACTTATGCCCGATCATGCCCGGACTGCACCGACATGTGCGCGCTGAAGCTTGACTGACATGCGCCTCTTCTCCCCTCAGCGTGCTTCCTCCCCCGCCGAGGTATCCAACGGCCCTCTACCCAGGCGCGCCCGGCCAGGGACAGTTTATTGAAACAAACAACACAATTGCCCATCCCACCGGGCTCGAGTACCAACTGGTCGTCGGTGAAGGTACCTCTCTGCCACCAGTCTTGCATTGTTTCAAAACACCCACTCACGAGCATCATGACAGGCACCTACGTTCTTCGGGATGACTTGCATCTAGCCACTCCGCCGCCGCACCCTTCAGAGGCCCCCGTACACAACCCCAACCCGCTCGCGACCACCATATCCCCTCCGAGCGCCGGTACGAAGCTCTCCCTGATCACCCTCGCGCCCCGCCAAGCGTCCGTTTCACGTCTCTTCAAACTCGACACCGCCAACAGCGCGCCGTCGCAGCTGCCCCCGAGTATACAGGAGTCGCCGCAAGAGACGAACAGCCAGGCGAGCGACTCTGGCTCGCATAGCGCAAATGGCCTCGCGCCGTCACCGCGGGAAGGCCTTCATGCGCCAGCTTTCGGGGCCGATAACCCCGCAATGGCCGTAATGAATGGAAGAGAGGGCAAAGATAGCAAAGACCCGCTCAAGAAACGGAAGCCAAAAAACAATATTGTTAAGAGCAATTCGTCGTTTGTCTCGCGCGTCATCCCACATGAGTCGCTGTCGAAAAGGCTACAGGAGCACAGTTCCAACGGCCTCTATTGCTTTGCGAACGTCAACCGGGCACTACAATGGCTAGACCTCAATTCGCCCACAAAGGTCAGACACTTTTGAGAAGCAAAGTTGGTGTGAGCTAAAGAGCAACAGGAAGAACATCTTACGAAAATATTATTCACCAAAGCGCACGCTCTATGTCACGACGTGAATCAAGCAACGAAAGGCCCCAATCACATCGACATCATTATGGGATTCTCGACGGGAGACATCATCTGGTATGAGCCAATGTCGCAAAAGTATGCGCGGATAAACAAAAACGTTGGTGCACCGCCTCCTCTATGCGCGACCTGAACTGAGGCAACCATCTAGGGGGCAATTAACAACTCGGCCGTGTCCGACATTCGGTGGCTACCTAACAGCGAAAATCTCTTCCTCGCGGCGCACATGGACGGAAGTCTGGTCGTGTACGATAAAGAGAAGGAAGACGCAGTGTTCGCCGCTGAAGACCAAGAAGCCGCAGCCGAGACCGGGTCCATGAAGCAGGAGAGGAAGGCATCGCTCAACATCAAGAAATCGGTGAATTCGAAGAACCAGAAAGCCAACCCTGTCTCGTATTGGAAAGTATCGGCTTCTAAGATAAACGCCTTTGCTTTTTCGCCCGACAACCGCCACATAGCGGTGGTCTCGGAAGATGGATCGTTTCGCATCATTGACTTTCTTCGCGAACGGTAGGCATGTCGGCCATTTACATCGGCAAGGCGCTAACGTGGACAGGCTGCTTCACCAGTACATGAGCTATTACGGCGGTATGATGTGCGTGTGCTGGTCGCCCGACGGCAGGTACGTGGTCACTGGGGGTCAAGACGACCTGGTGTCTATCTGGTCGTTGGAAGATAGCATGCTCGTGGCGCGGTGTCAGGGACACAATTCATGGGTCACGGGGGTGCAGTTCGACCCGTGGCGATGCGATGAGCGTAACTATCGCATTGGAAGTGTTGGGGAGGACCGACGATTATTGCTGTGGGATTTTAGCGTTGGCATGCTCCACAGGCCTCGAGCGGTCAGTTGGTCGCGCAATGAGCAAGTATGAAGCGATGGCTGATACGATGCAGGCTTCGGTGAGGCAGCGGAATAGCGTCACGTCGTCGATGCTGAAGACGCAACGGACGCGACCCGATGGCTCCGTATCGCGGCTGCGGTCTAACTCGAATCTCACGTCAGGCAGCCTGCTCGACGACGGTGAAGTTGTGCATCCAGTGGAGCCTCGGGCGCGTACGGCGATGCTGCCTCCCGTCATGGTGAGTCGACCGAATGGCCGGAACATTGTTTCCCACTTTAATCTATGTACTCACGAAACCATGCAGGCCAAGGAAGTTGACAGCCATCCACTCTGCTGGCTGGGATTCGAAGAGGATTGCATCATCACTTCGTGTAAAAACGGTGAGTGCAGAGATTTTTCATTTTCAGATGAGTAGCGGGTCTGTTGGTCTAAACGGACTAAATGCTGTGCATAGCGGCAGACCAGACCACCCAAGACCGATCGATAAGCTCATCAGCTTCCAAGGTGGCACGCACCCGCCAAGCACGCGCGCTTCTTGTCTAAAGGCAGACGCACTGTTGGTGCTGCTTTTACAAGACTCTCTGTATCTCCCTCGATGATAAGAAGCCGAGCTAACAGGATGATTTCCACAGGCCACGTCCGGACCTGGGACCGTCCCAAGGAGGGTGCAGGCAGTGATGAGGCGCCGTCGACAAGGTCTGCGAGTGCGAGTCTTCCGTAGAAGTGCTCCATCTCATGGTCTGATCGATGCTGTTGTGCCTGGTCGGAGAAATATCGACAGACGGTGAGGTTTGGCCGGTGGGTTTTAGCCCGATGGAAGCAAGGTAACAAGGTAGGTTTTGCTGTCAGCAGTGCCCGGTTGTTCCCGATGGGCATGCCTGATTCAGCCCTATGTATATGGCCCTGCACAGGTTTAAACTTGGACGCGCAGCGGCGGTAGCATCATGTATCACGTACTCCGTACTCGGTACATTCTCCGTGCATGGTCACATATTTACTGTGCGTGCGAAGCATGTATGTACGTACGGAGTAGATAGCCAGCCACATAGCCAAGTCCTGGCTTGGCTGGGTGCATCTTTCTCGGTACAGCAACTGGTACAATAGATATCTATCCGTCGTTTCAAGCGAATTATTAGCTGAGGCCACACACAGTCCGGCTTCCAACAAGTGCAAGGTAGATAACGTGTATGTACGAGACCCCAGTATGTGTACTATACAGTACTCTGTATCAAATACATGTATGTATGTGTGTATGGTATTGTATGTATTGCACATCCATCGCAAGAGGTAGCAGGGTGATCGCCTCTTCTCGGGCCGAGGCATCCCTGATACCTGACCCCTGCACCTCGTCGCCCTGAACCCTGGCCCTTGATAGGTGGCGGCTGACCCCTGATCCCTGTGAGTTATCTGTTATCGATAAGACATCGGAGAGAGACCAAGCGAGAACATTGACCAGCATTTCCGTGCAGAGGGATAATAATAAGAATAATAAGACAGAGAGACAGAGAGAGGGAGAGTGAGAGAGAGTGAGGAGAGAGTGAGAGAGAGAGTGTGTGTGTGAGGGAGGGAGAGAGCGAGCGAAATAGACAGGCCAGTGTGGCACAGGGGATGCCTCCTATGCCCTATGCCATGTATTGTACTCCGTAGGCCTGGGACACATGAACAGACCAGTATTGTACGCCGTATGCATAACACAAAGGCCATGCTCGGTCTATGATCAGACGTGCATCGTGGCTGATTGTCATGCCATCAGCCGTTCGCGGATTGCCCATCGGGTCGGTTCGCCTGAGAAAATTCAAGACCAGACCCGCAACACGCGGCGGCCACCATTCCCTTCTATACTTAGCTGCCGATGACTGTTGCACATCCCATGCCCTTGACCTGTTCAAATGTTATGTGCCTTGACGCCGCACATGTGTGTAATAATTATAAGCATTGGAGTTGTTGCTGTTTATATTACTCAAAGCTTCCCGTGCTCGCTGGCTGCCCTTGTCATCTACTCCCTCGTGCCTCCGTACATACTCTGTACTCTGTACTCCGTACATATTGCCATTGCCATAGCATTTTGCTTTTATATACAACATTACTACTCAGCGACGCCTACCACGCATTACCTGCATTACCTGCACATTGCATCACCATCCGTCACACTGTACATATCTCCCCGACACCGAAAACTACATACCCGACTGCCTGTCCAACGCCCGACATACTATGGTCTTG
The DNA here is from genome assembly GCA_022560085.1 of Helminthosporium solani. Classification (NCBI taxonomy): domain Eukaryota; kingdom Fungi; phylum Ascomycota; class Dothideomycetes; order Pleosporales; family Massarinaceae; genus Helminthosporium; species Helminthosporium solani. Next base: position 31,918 of record JAFISD010000099.1, read on the forward strand.
TGTCCTCTTTAATTTCCTCCTGTCCTCCCTCCCTCTCTTTCTCTCTCTCTTAAGAGCACCACCATGCCTCGTCCCGGATCCGGCTTCTTTGGCGGGAATGTAGCCCCAGTCTTGGAGATCAAGTGAGTCGGTCCATTTGCTCCCACATCTTCTGTTTGGAGTTTTGCCGAGGAGAAGAGAACTAACAGGCTAGGCCGGATTCGCCCTTCATCGTCTTCTATGGAGAGCCCTCGGAAGCGCAAAATGCAGAGCTCACGGGCAAGCTGGTCCTCACAGCCCAAGAGTCCATGTCGGTGCGCAGTATTCGCGTGACCCTGACCGGCGTGCGCAAAGTCTCGTATGCCCTCTTCGCTCTTGGGACAGTACATGACGGTGTGCGCAGCCCGCTAACCGCCTCGCAGATGGTACACGAGTAACACGGTCACGCCACAGCCGGTATCGCAAAAGTCGCATTTCCTGCTCGAAACCCTCAATTTGTTCCCGGTGGCCGGATCGACGAACAAGGCCCACAAGATCAATGCAGGCACACATGAGTGGGAGTTCAAGTTCAAGATAGAGAGCAAGTTGGACGAGAGCGTCGAGGGTCTGCCCACCAACTACATCATATACAACCTAAAGGCCTCAGTCGACAGGGGATACATGAGCAAGCCTCTGACTGCAACGTCCCATATTCGCGTCATCCGAACCCTGGGTCGCGACCTCCTCGAGACGGTGCCCATGGAGCAGATCAACGAGGATATCTGGGCCTCCAAGTTGGCCTACAAGATCACGGTGCCGCAGAAGAACTACATCGTGGGCACCTCGATAACCGCCGATTACGTTCTGATACCCCTCCGCAAAGGCGTCGAAATCGCAAACATCAAGATGGAGCTGATCGAGTCGCGCCAACTCTTCTGCGAGTTCTCCGGCCGCCGCGTTTCGCATCAGACGGAATCCCAGGTCTGTGTGAAGGAGGGCCACATGCCCCAGAATTCGATGAACGTAGTGCCCACCGAAGTCGACGACGCCGACCAGCTCTTCGACGAGTGCCACCGTTTCGCCATGACTTTAGACCTACCCAATTCGCTCAAAAACTGCAGGCAGTCGGTTGACACCGAGAATGTCCGCATAACTCACAAACTCCGCATCTACGTAAATCTACGCAACCCGGAAGGACATACGAGCCAACTCCTAGTAAAGAATCACGTGCGTCTGTTTATCTCGCCGAACCTACCCCCCGGCGAAGACCAGAGCGTAGCCGTCGACCGTAACCTACTGTCACAGCAAGCGTTGCGAGATGAGGTGCACCAAAATGCCCCACCCACATATGGACTTCACCACCTGGACTCGCTCTACAACGATATTGATCCCAGCGGCTTCATGACGCCGGGTGGCCGCGCAAGTATGGCGAACAGCGGCACCAGCACGCCATTTTACGCACGCAGTCGCTCTGGTTCATCGGAAAACCTAGCCTCGTTAGATGCCGCAGTGGGCGGCGTTTCCACAGCCGCACTGCAACACCGACTCCAAAACCTCGACATGAACCAAAATAGACCTGGTACACGATACACCCTGCCGAGACAAAACTCTCGCCAATCGTACAACTCATACCATTCGTCAGAAGGCAGTACTCCCATCTCGAGCGCCAACGAAAGCAGCCAGCGAGATAGCTACTTTTTGCAGGGCAACTACGACATGGAAGCTCTCACCCGAACACCCAGCTATGACACAGCTGTCCGTACAATAGCACGAACGCCCATCTCGGAAGACCTACCCAGTTACGACATAGTCGTGTCGCGACGGTCGAGCCCGAGCAGAAGTTCAACAAGCAGGGGCACAACACCTAGTCCGACTCGCAGCCTCGACACGTTGACCGAGGAGACGCACCGGAATACGGAGATGAATAGTCGGAGGCAGACTATGCCGATTAGTCTGGATGGAAGGTAATTCTCCTTCGTTTGCACATTTCCCTCGTACACAGTTGAGGTAGGGTTGCTCGATTGTGCGCGGCGCCGTGTCGGGAGTCTTACATCGATATCGAGGAAATAGTGCGTACCATCGATGCGATGTGTAGACTTTGGACGTTGCGCTGGATATATTGGTTTGTGTATATCGCCGCTTAGCACAGCGAGCATACCCGTAGACTCTCTTTCACTATTCCCATCCCCCCCCGCTCATGCGTGGCTTGTGCGGTCGTTCAGACCTCCGCACAGTATATATCCATCTCCATTACCCTCTTCCCCTCCTCTCCCTTCACTCATCTTCGCTTCTCCGAGACTTTATATGGTCCATATTGTTAATACCCGTTCTTCTAGTTTTTCCCTACCTACTACAACAACTACAACTACACGCAGGACAACATTACCACCACAGTCACAACAGCAACACCAGCATCATCATCATCGTCATCAACAATCAAATAGCAGCCTCCCACCACTCACGCCAACGGCATCAACATCTTCCTTTTCTTCTTCGTCTTCTCCACCACAGCCATCATCCTCATCGTCCTCGTCTTCATCATCCCAACCCCAACATCAACACTTTTCTCCCTCTACAGACCAATCTCGCAGCCGCAGCTCTTCACGCTCCAGAATATTTTATCTAAGAGGCGGCAGCAGCAGCCGTAAAGCCGACAACAGCAGCATCATCCACGCCAAACTCCGACGAGCCCCCAGTTCGTCTAGCGTTCGGGAGGCGTTGGATCTGATGGCGGGGATGCGAAGGGCGCTTAGGCGCTCTGCGTGAGGGGTTTTACGGGGGGGTGTTCTATGTTTTGGTTACTGCGATGCATCCAAGGGGGAAGTCGCATGCGAGTCTGTACGAAGGGTTACGTATGTATGGTATGTATGACTTGGCAACGATTGCGGGGGCAAGTGAGAGATTTGTGGAGTCGTGGAATCCCGCACACCCTCTCTTTATTTCCCTTTTCGTTTCCGTCTTCTGCGTTTGGGGTGGCGGTTCAAAATTTTAAAACTTTGCGGGTTTGGGACGTCTGCTGCAGGTCCGGGGGGTTTTTTTTTGGGTTGGGATTGGGGGTTGGGGGTTGGGGTTGCACCTTGTTCCACTTTTTCTTTACCAAGGGGGAGGGGGGAAGTTTGCATAGGCTTATATTTGTGATTGTTTATACCCCCCTTTTTTTCTCTCTCTCTATCTCTCTATCTTTTCTTTCACCCCTCCCCTGGTGCTTGGTGCTTGTTACTTGGGTAAGCCCCTGGGTTTCGGTGGGTTGGTGTGTCGGTGTTTGGCTGGGGTGGGACTGGGTTGGGATGTTATTCCTGGACGTTTCTTATTATTTTTATGTACTAGTACGGTTTTGTCTATACATGTCTACGTATAGTATCCGTACGGAGTAAGTGCATTCATGTGTATATATATATGCTAGTCTTGGTATTATCGTCATCGTTGTCGTTGTCGTTGTTGTTGTCATTGTTATGCCGGCGACGGTGATGGATGGCGACGGCCAAGGCGGAGATTGGCTATATCTGGTTTGGATTGGGGTTGAGGATCTCGTTGTTTGCGGCTTGGCTGCTTGTATGGAGTCGGGTGTAGTCGGGTGCAGTGTACGTACGTGGTAGAAGATACACATTTATTATATTACCCGCCTTAGTGTGTTGCGCGGAGGGGGGTGTGGCGGTGTGGGAGTGGTTGGAGATGGGGGGGGGCATGGGGGTTACTCCGTCCTTTGTATGTATGTAGGGTATGTACTCCGTATGTAGCACTATACTTCACATGGCGATCTACCTATACATTTGGCTGGAGTAGATGTGCAGAGGGGCCAAGACTGTATCTATGCATACATGTACGGAGTATATTATCTTGTATTACAGTATATATACCCCATGATGAAATGTTACGTTATGTCGTATCATCCATACTATACAGCACACGCTGGTATTTCATGACACAGTAATGAGCAGGTACAGACATAGGCACCCATCACCTACATAAGTATATATGTACGGAGTAGGATATAGTACGGAGTACTCCGTACCCCATAGTTATACTACTCCACACCACAATTTCCGCAGAGTTTTCTCGCGGGTAGATCTGGGGGGGGAAGGGGGGGAGGTGGTGGGTATACTAGTAGAGTGGATGAATGAATCCTTGGATGTAAACATGTTCTTCTTTGCCGTTTTTGATGGTGGTGGGATGGGGAAGGAGGGGAAGGAGGGGAGGGGAATTGGGTTGCTTGGTTGGTTGTTTGGTTGTTTGGTTGGTTGGGTGTTTAATTAGGGTATTAGTTAATACTTTTTAGGTTGTTTGATCAGTTGGTCGGTTTTTTGTGGGTTGGTGGGTTGATGGGAGTTGAGAGGTGGCGGTGGGTATTAGTGTTGGTGTTGGGGAGACGGCGGTGGCGCGGTGGGTGTTTCGGTGAGTGGCTCGGTGGCTAGATCGTGGTGGCTAGTGCTTTGGTGGCTATGCTACGTAGGTGGCTGGGGGACCGGCTAGATACGGTGATGAGGTTTTGTGGGGAGCAGGGGATGGTATAGTATGGTATGAGATGTGATGGGATAGCATGGAATGAAATGAAGCGGGGTTCAAGGGATGAGAATCGAGTGTGTGGTGTCGGGGGAAGGGGTGGAAGCACAGATACCCATCGACTTGAACGTTAACAACGTGGTGCTTTGAAGCCATGACTATCTTTCACATATGGAGGATACGATGCGATGCAAAGTGGAGTAATTACCAAACCAGACGACAAGTGATCGATCTCCACAAGTTACGACTAGGAAAAACTGGGGATGAAGCAAGGCCAAGTGAAGTCAAGCGAAGTCAAGGCAGATCAAGTGAGGTCAAGCGAACTCAAGCATGAGACCTTTTTCCTGGTTGCATGATAGGTACGCATGTTCGCACAGTTAGCCTCACCTCTGAACAAGATACTTGCATGTCTATCCTTGCATTTTATCCGTGGCTGTGCCGTTTATCCGTTACCGATTGTGTGGAAGGTTTTGCGTTCTGTATAGAACTGGGATGGGGGTAGGGAATGAGGGACTGTGTAACTGAACTTTTATATAAGAAGGGGGTTCGGAGTGTTATAGGGTGGATTTGAGCTTGGCTCTGGTTTGTGTACGGAGTATGGGAGTGTTGCATAGCCACTCCGTAATAGCTGCTTAAGTGCGCGTAGCGGAATCAAGGTTTTCGGGACTCGAGTGCATAAATGCTGTGTTGTGTTGCACTATTCTGCAGTACTGTGCTGTGCTGTATGATGTTGTACTGTACGGAGTACTCCGTACTGTTCTGCTATGCTGTGTTGTGTTTGGGCATGTAGTCATCATCATCACATATCATGACACATATGAAATTCCAAGTTAGCCTTACCATTGCCGTCTCAATTGAGATTGGGAAGAGGAGAGAGTAGGATAATGGAAAGAAGGAGAGGCCAAGGGAATAATGACGCAGCGGCGGATACAAAATTTCAATCCTTGTGTAAGTTCCCAGTTCGATTTCATTTAAATAACTTCAAGGTTAGCGAGGTTGCATAGAGGCGAGAGTGGCAACGGCAGTGGCGGGTACAGCGCAGTAGGTTGATCGATGTGCTGTGGAGACGGATGATCTAGGGTAATAGCTGGTGCATGTGTGCACGTGCGTGCGTGTGTGCGTTTTAAAAGCCTCTAAGAGAATGTATTGTTGCGAATTGATATTCGCGATCGTCGGTAGGAATGCGTTATAAGTTTCGTAGGTTAGTTGGGCAAACCCACGTGAGTACAAACCGATTAGGATCTTAGCTACCTAGAAATTAATACTTGAAGTAGAACGTTTTTCCTTTTTCTTTAGTTTTGCTTCTAGCTTCTCACCTTTCATTCTATACTGCCTTACGGAGTACTTCGTAGAATATCCTTGACTTCTGGTGCTAACGCCAGTGAATTTCCAGCAACATACAGAAGCTAAAACTACGGTTTGGAATTTGTACCGCATTCAAAAGCTTGACTCTGTTCCAAATTTCGACAGCAACTCGTTACAAGGCAACGAGGCTGGTAGTTACCACCATGCCATGAGTATTGTTACCTTTGCTTGGCTCCATATAACCTCTCACCGTTTAACTCATCCCGCTTCACGCTACGAGTTAATAACTAGAATAAGTGTATTGAAATTATCAGAGCAAAGAGCGTGAGAAGTAGCCTATGCCATAAGTTTTTGGCTTTTCCGTCGGCAGTTTTCTTGCAACTATAAAATTCTTCACGGCGGTAATCAACGGGATGCTGCGCGAATTCTCTCACACCAACAACATCCAGATTACTCATCAATGAACTGTAGTTATCTGCTTCGAATCGGGCTCCTTCGTGTTAAAATACAGATCTTAGTACTCCGTATTGCCGAACAGAATGTTAACAAGACAGCGCTACAACGGGGACCCTTGCAGTGCCAACGAGTGTTGACGCGTTCCATGAAAATGGATAGGGATACCTGGATTGTCTCTAGCGTAGCTGATCAGGATCGAATGCTAAAAGTGTACTCCGTATGGCTAGAAGTCAAGTTGGCGGTGTGTACGGAGTAAGGCTATCTGGAGGCTTTTCAGCCAAGATTCGGGACTGGGGAAGAAAGTCAGCGAGACTCATAACACAGAATCCTCGCATATATGATACAGCGAGTCTCAGGACAGGTATTATATCACGTGTGGTTTGTGGTTTGGTAAATCAGCTTGTTAAGCAATTGGTTTGGTATAGTTAGTTTGCTACACTAAACTTGGTAGTTTGTAGCTAAGTATTACTAAATAGTAGAGTTAACTCTAGAGATATAAACTAGAGCTTTCTACTTATAGATAGTAATACTAGAGTATATAATATAAAGCTAATTATTAGTTACTCTTACCTCCTTTAGATTACTATAATATACCTAATTTATAATAGTTATAAGCCTAGCTTATACCTAAGTATCTTTTTATTTTTATTATTTAACTAATATATATTAAGAATTTGTATTAATAGTAATGTAAGAATATAATAAAAATACTAATAACTACATTTAGGCCTCTAGAGAGGATAAGAGAGATAAATTACTACCAAGCCTATAGCAATCTAGACTAGGACTATATATAAAGGATTATATAATCTAGCCTAGATAGCCCTAAATCTATAAGGTCCCTAATAGTAGTTAATTAGTAGTTCTATATATTATCTATATAAAGTATAGAATATTAATATATAATTAGTAGTTATATAGGCTTAGTATAATAACTCTAGTATAGCTCTATAATAACTAATATATATGTATAAATAACACTTAGAGGTTAGAGAGAGTAGAGTAAAGATATAGATATAGAACTAGGGAGATATTAAAAACTATAAGCCTTATATAAAAGAACCTATCTCTAACTACTAATTCTATCTATAAAGTTCTTATTATCTTAAGTATATATACCTTTAGTAGAACTAGTACTATTCTAGAGGAATATTAGTATTAGTAATAAGTATTAAAGTAAATAAAAGATCTAACTAAGTATTACTCTATCTATTAGGCTAATTAGATACTTCCCTAAGCCTTAGTATTAATCTCTTCTTATTTCTTTAGGTATAGCTTAAGAAACTTAGTATACTTAGATTAGGGTTTTAGGATATAGTTACTTTATTTAGTTAAACTAGTTATCTATTAGGATAGAGTAGTTCTATAGGTAGTATAGGCTAGCGTTGTTGGCTAAGGTTTAGGCGTGTGCGAGGGTTGCTTCGTCATAGTAGTATAGTCTAGTAACTAGGGCAATATATAGAATACTTAAAGTTAATACTAGGTAGATAGTTAAAGTCTAGAAATTATAGATTTAGATCTCTAAGTGTTATAAGATAATACAAGAGCGAGTTTAAGAGCTTATAAAGAAGCTTTAGAGAATATCTTAGTACTAGTTAGATAAATTAATAAAAATATTATATAAAGAGAAAAGCTCTTCTATATAATAAATCTATCTACTTAAATAGGCTAACTATAGGTTAGTATGTAACCCCTAGTTACGTAAGCGCTAGCTTCAGCGAATTCAATCTCCCAGCTATCTATGGGCCTTAGAGGAACCAGTTCCTCTGTTCCCCAAGGGGCCTCGGCTGCGCGGTGAGGACTACAGGTGTCTCGGTACGTTACCGTGACACTAAGCTTCTATATATCATTTTTCTCGAATACCTTTTAGAAGTGGTAGTACTGATGCATGGGCAAACTCAGTAACAGAAGTGAATAGCGATATTATAGAAATATTCTAGTTTTCAACAAGGGATGAGAAGAATCTTACTAATCAGAGCTTAGCATTCAACTATATATTTCATGTTTTACGTAACATGCCACGGGTCTGAGAAGGCAATAGGAGTTTAGTAAAGTATCTTGACAGGTGACTAGTCCAAGGGATTGAACAAATTCAGATTATTTGTATGCGTGTTATATTTTTAGAAAGCATACCTACTTATACATACATCTTTGGTGCTCTTGACATAATTATTCAAGATTCACTTGTTCTACCACTACCACTGTCAATCACACAGATAGCCCTATCTACCTTAAGGCTTTTCTTATGAAAATGTTACAGAGCTGTATTCCCGTGGTGACAATAGGTAGCTACTTTGATAACTCGACTTCGTTCTAATGCTAAGAAAAGACGTTACGTCTAGAGAAGTGATGAGAAAAAAAGCATAAATCGCTATTCATCTCAAGCTACTATTGCTAATGATACACGATAACGTACACAACCTTCCAAATTTTTCACTCGTCTCCTCTAGCCCTACCCACGATGAAATATTACTACAAACGCTCAAGAGTTGCCCCTCAATCTCAGCCTTAATTTAAATGAATTACCGCGCCTTGATCAAATCCGCCGCCTTCTCGCCGATACCGTACACGGTAGCCTGCAAATGGCACGATGGAATAATAGGAATGATGGAAGCGTCCACAACAGACAAATGCTGTGTCCCATATACCATCAGTTTATCATCAACGCACCCGCCACTCTCCTCAGCCATCATGGGGCAGGACCCAGAAGCATGCGATAGCGTAGGCGCGATAGAATTCTTCTCCAACAAAGCACTGAAAATGTCCTCGTCAGTGACGTGCTGCGCCCCAGGGATGGTTTCACCGTGTACAATGCTGGCCAACTCGGGACGGGTCCAAACAGTGCGGAAGTATCGGAGCGAGATACCAAGCATAGTCTTGTCGACGGGGTTTTGGAAAGCGTGGTAGGTGATGACAGGCTGGGCGGAGGGGTTGGTTGCGTTGAGATGAATGGTGCCACGGGATAGGGGCTTCTCGACACCAACGAGGCCAAACGTGCCGTCTGCGGGAACGGGAAACTCGGTAACGGCGGCATCATTGCGTCTGAATATCTCGGCGATGATTTTGCGCTGGAGCTCGAAACCTTTGAGGAGGCTGGGACTGTTTTTGTAGACGCTGGGAAGGAAGGATGCGGCGTCTTGCGTATTGAGCGTGTCGACGACAGAGTCGATAATGGTCTCGTTTGCCATATCGGGAAGGGTAATGAAAGCGAGAGCATTCCCGCGTGCGACGGTGTAAGGTCCAGTTTTTTTGGTTTCGTATTCTTCCCAGGCGGAAGCGTTAAACGTGGCGTTGGTGGCTAAAGAGTTGCCGTTGGGGAAAGTCTGAGAAGTGGTGTTATAGATGACTGTGCCATAAGGATGATCTTGGAAGTTGGAGCCCACGGCATCGATCTCATGACGAACTTTAATGCCAGCCGCCTCAAGAACAGACTTGGGACCTATACCACTGAGCTGTAACAGCTTGGGCGTCTGTACAGCACCGGCGGCAAGAATGACTTCCTGTCTGGCGTAAACTGTGCACGTTTTTCCGGAATCATCGGTAAATTTGACACCCTTGGCCATTGGCGGCTCTTCCGAATCATCGAAAATAATCTCTTCAGCAGTGGCTTTGAGCTTGAGATGCAGATTCTTGCGAGAGTCCTCGATCGGATCGTAGTACGCGTACCGTGCGTGAGCACGGCGGCCAGTCGTCTTGTCCATTGTGTTTGCATACCATGAAGGACCGTATGCCTCGCCTGCATTGCCATCGACAGGAACATGAACACCAGTTGCTTTCCATGCAGCCCAGTAAGACTTGATATCTTCGTACTAGGTATCTGTAATACTGACAGTTAACGGCCCTTCACCGTAAGTAGCCGGATCCCACGTGATGTTGAAAGCTTCAGCGACCTCGGCCGAAGGTGGTTGAAAGGTGGTGCCCTTGATAAAGTATGGCTCCATGCCTTCCCATCCCCAGCCATCGTTACCCAAAGCCTCCCACGCGTCGTAGTCCACAGCTGCACCGCGGTCATAGACCATGCCATTGATGACGGAACCGCCCCCAAGCACCTTTGCAACATTGGCACCAAAAGTCCTGTTTCCAAGCTCAGGTTCTGGCTGGGTGGTGAAGTTCCATTTGTACGGGGCGCTGACTGATATGTCGTTGGCCTTGTACGGAATCATATTCCCAGCAATATCGACATTGTCACCAGCCTCGATCACCAGAACAGTCTCTGAAATTAAGATGAGCTTTTTTCAGACTTCGTATGTAACAGAGTACACTTACTGGACTCAAGTTCCGTCAAACGATGCGCCACGATCAATCCTGTAACACCACCGCCCACAATCACGTAGTCATACTCTTTCTCAACAGCCGCACCGAACGCAGGCGTCACAAAAGCACCGAAAATGAAAGTAGAGACAGTAGCCAAACGTGAAAAGACAGCCATATTTGAAGTATTAGCGACGTTAGTAAAACGGTCTGGGTACAAGGCACGACGGAAGACAACGGAAGTGGGACGCTTGGAACGAGCGTAGAGCGCTGATCAGGTGAGTGTTCGCGTGTTATATGTACATTAGTAAAGGGCACTACTCGTCAACATCAGGCGGTGAGGCGATAGGGCGTTGTCATGCTACAAATAGAAACTTTGCCGTCGCGGTGGAGTGGAGAAATTAACAAATTTCCTTCAACTAGATTTCAGTGACAGGTACCTAATGTCTTTGGCAGATTTGACAAGTTCAGCTAGCCCAAGAAGTACTGCTTGAATTTCGCTATCGTTTTAGTCTCGGTGCAACGATAATTAGTGGAGTAGTTATGAGACTAACAATCTTGGAGTGGAGAATATTCACGTTAGGGCTAATCGAGACCTGATTAACTTGAAGTGCACAGACATGGAAAGATTCGATGAGAAAACACTGCACTTATGGAGTGTTATGGAGTTTTGCTAAAAACGTGGATGCCCTCTTAAGGGAGAACATCGAGATTCCCTTTAGGAAGCACGCACGCAAGAAACCCCCCATCATGGCCGAAAACGTGGAATGGGAAAACAGGCGTCTTCATGTTTTAATCCCAACCACTGTTCTCGCTGGCTTAGCGACTATCTTCCTGGCTTGGAGATGTATCTATGGACTGATCAATCAACGCAGATTTTTGGCATGCGACTACCTGTTGATACTCGCCTGGGTAAGTGGCCCCTTAATGAGATCAGCACATACAAATCACAAAAGGAAACTCAAAACTGATCATATATTCCTAGATGCTCGCTGTTGTAAATGTGGTTCTACGTTATATCCTCGCTGACGCTGCGCTCGGCCGCCACATCAACGATCCTTCCATCGGTCCCGCGAACTTGACTCGCTATTCGTACTACCTATGGATCAACCAAATTGTCAACATTATCGCCGTTGCGGTGCTGAAATGGAGCATTTGCGCCTATCTTCTCGTGCTCGACTTTTCCAAGATCTACCGCATCGTGGTCTGGTGTTCCATCCTTCTTATTACGGCGTTGAATTTCCTAGCACCTGTCCTGACACTATTCGGATGCACTCCATTTGAAGCGAATTGGAACATCGGGATGAAAATGAAGGCGAAATGCTGGGCTAAGGGAACAATGCCATTGAGCTACACGCAGGGTGTCTGCAACATCGTAACAGATGTGGTTTATATCGTAGCACCCCTCATATACCTGAGTCGAGTGCAGCTTCCAAAGCGCACGCAGTGGGGACTACGTATCATTTTTCTTCTTTGTCTCGCGTACGTTATCCTTTTTTCCATGTCTCTTGTCTGGCAAGCCAACTCACAAGCCAACTACAGTGCGACAGTCTGCTCCATCTTCAAAACCATTGAGCTCAGAACCCTCACTAGAACCAGTGATCCAACTTGGGACGGCATGAATCTCTCCATCTGGTCCGGCGCCGAACTCTATGTTGGCATCCTCATTTCATCGCTTCCGCCCCTTCGCAAAGCTTTTGATTCCCTTTTCCGACGTATCATCCCGTCCTACGGCCAGACAACCCCTTACAAAGCAAATGGCGGCTACGGAAAGACATATGGAGAAGGTGGGTCGGCACCACATACCAGTATCAGGATGAGCAAAGTCAACAAGACTGCGAAGTCGACGCGAAGCGTACATCCTGGGGAAAGTGATTTAGAGAGTGATGGCGAGAGCGAGAGGGCTATCTTGGAAGAAGAGCCAGGGAAGGCCGCGTGGAATGACCAGGGGATCATAAAAAAGACAAGTGTGACGGTTGTTGGAGAGGCCATTTAGTTTCAGTTGCACAGTAGTTAGTGCGTGTGTGAGAATACCAGAGATATTTACCTTTACATCATCCAAAACAGCTCACCATCAGAAATACGAATTATTTATGTACAGAAGTGATTCGCACAGATTCCTGTTCATGAGATGCAAGTAGTTCTTTTCGTGCAAGTCTTATGCTACTGGGCTAGTTATAGGCCCGTTTATACTCGAAGGTTTTCAACGATGAACATGTGGTGTGTAGCCAGTATGCCTAACAACCCCTTGCCCTCGCACCTAGTTATATGTGCCATCATATCATAGAAAAATAAAAACAGCCAAACTTTGCCTACTGAGAATATTTTTCTAGATTCAACAACCAGCCCCGATGCGCATTTACAACGCCATACCTATCACAAAATAGTGCCCACACCATGACAATCATACCGGATCAATCGGAGTACAGCACCATTTTCAAGATATAGTGGCGGCCAACAGTCCCAAAGAAACGTGATATTGTAAAAAACGACGCTATCCTCCCGTCATCCGGTATTGCACATGGGAAAAAGAAAAGAACTAGCGCTCACGCTATGTATGTATTAGATCAAAGCGTCAGTTCTAGAATCACCATATCTCACAAATCGATGAATCTCTCAAACGCTCGACAAGTACATGGTATATCCACCCAATCTTCTAAACACATGCATATTGTACCCACATCTTCAGCCACGGCACCACGGTTCCCACGATATACACCAAGTACCCACATTCTTAGCCAGTGCCGCACAAAAAAAACACCAACTATCAACCACCCAAAAAGAACAACATATCCAACCGAACTACCGCCCACTACAACGAATCCCATCCATTTCCAACCCCATTCAACTCCCCAGTCACATATCTACATACATAGTAACAGCACTGCAATAACCACCATCCAACAAACCGGACTTATTATCCCAGCACCCACCCACCCAGCCCATCCCCCTGCACAACCCACGCTCCATCCCCCATCCCCCAAACAGCTAGCCTATCCGCTCTACTCAACGTGTAGGAAAATCTTCCTCGGAGACTATTTTGCAGAGGCAATATCGCTTCGACAAGGTGTCGCTGGAATAACTTTATGCATTACTCTATATACTACTGATGTATTGTACATAGGTACATAGACAGGCTTTTACCTAATGAATTTACCATGCCAGAGTATTTCGTACATGGGAGATACAATACATGGGTTTGGAAACAAAGGTGCGTTTGTATACATTATCGTACAATACGAGATTTCGCATATCTACATATCGTATAAAATACCCTAAGCCCTATTGATCAGCCTTCCACTATAAATAGCGTGTGGAGCAGCCTGAAGGATCAAGCGTACATACGGAGTACATGTAACTATTGAAAAAGGCAAGATTAACGACATCGTCCATTGTCGCGGTTCTGACCAAGCAGGAATCTAAACGCAAGTTACCTGGCTAGAAGGTTATATGTGTAGTTGGATTTAGCTGTGATATTCTTTCTCTTCTTTTCTCTTGTTTTCTCGTTTGTCTTTTCCAGTGCATGGGGCCGGCTTTGACTTCAGCTTTGTACATGGTACTGATTCATATAGGTAATCAGTAGACTAAGACTAGCCAGGATGAGCTTATTCGGACAGTACGTATACTCCATACACGCCGTCTCACAGCTTCGCTCCCGTCGACTGCCAGTGCAAAGCCAAAGCCAAAGCCAAATCCAAATCCAAGGGGAAAAGGAAGATGGGAAGCAAGGAAGAAGAAGAGATCTTAATAATGTAAAGAAAGGCATAACTATACCTAAGTATCCATACGATAGAATTCCAAACAGTTAATCAATCTATAACTTGAACGTCTAAGACATATGGACTAGCCATTCCACGCATCCTGTTTTTAGGACAGTGTTAACCTGTCACAAATGTATGCGAAAAGTTAACGCAGGACTGGTGCCAAATAGTAGAAGGAAAGAGAAAAAGAAGGTATCTGCTTATACAGACAGGTAGATACATAATCGACGAGCCATAGTTCTAATCAATCAACCCACGCAACCATCCATATATACAAAACCATATTTATCCCCTCGTCCACAACAGATTCATTCTACTATGGAAAGCAATCAGCAATCTACTGAGGATAATGCTCAAACAAAAACCCAGCTGCAAGTTCCACATTCCCATCCGTAGCATTCAACGCAGCTATAGCCTCCTGATCAGAAAACCCCAACGTAACAAGCGACCTAACCCTCTCCTCCGGCCATGCCGCCCTCGGTGGCGGCAAATTACTAACCATCTCGCGAATCTGATCAGGTGAGATACCTAGCAAAGGGTTCCTAGTCTGCGGACGTGGAGGCTCTACCACGCGTAATATACGTCCCAGAGCGGCGACCCAACCCGCCTGGACGGTCTCGTTGTTTAGGTCCAGCGACGAAACATGCACGACGTCGTCTTCGTGGTCGCCGGAATTGAAGTACTCCCAACCCATGACGCCTCCGAATCCGCCGCCTACATTTTTGTATTTTTCGCGCAGGGTAGCGCATGTGTCGCGGAGCTTAGATATGGGTACGTGACCGGCGCCGTTGCTGGGGTTAGTGACTACGCCCATAACGACTTTGTGGGGGGCCCAGCCTGCTGAGATGATGGTGTCGTACCATTGCGTGGTTCCTGCATCACCCCATCCGCAGTAAAATTGGGTGTTGTACCATGCTATTTCCTTCCCGTATACGCTGCATTCGAGCTCGGGATAGCTGAAGCCGCTCAGATTTGGGAGCGTGGGATGTAATGGATTCGGCGTTGGTCCGCTCGCAAGCATGGGCCGTGGTGGGCGCAGATGTGGAGGAATTTTTGGGTCGGGAATGAGAGCTGTTGCTACTGGAGCCATAGTTATGAGGAAATTAGGGCCGAAGTCGGTGCGGAGGCGGGCGATCAGGCGGGTGGGTGTTTGTATGGGGACTTCCTCTTCGATGTCGAGGTCTAAGCCGTTGAGACTGTATTTTGAGATCAATTCTTTGAGGGGCAGGTAATAAGCCTCGAACTTGAATAATGTAAGCTTCAGATTCTGGTTGTTGATGGTCAAGTCTTTGTCAACTCACGTTTTCATCACTCCCTCCCAACTTCTCAAAGCTGCCTTTTGCTGCGCCACCAAGCATACCCAGAACTTTTACACCACTTCCCTGTACCCATTTCACCTCGCCCCAAAGCTGGTCATGTCTACTATCATCTGGCCTATGGTTGTTTAGAGTAATGTTCCCCGGGCCGTCGTTTAAATGAATCGCTGCTACTATAACATGGGTGATGCCGGTGTTGTTGGTGAGTAGCGGGATGAGTGACTGGAAATTGCCATCGGAATCATGTATTGTTTGATGATAGACTACTAATCGCGGGCCTTCTGTTGGTGCGAGTAATTTTGGTGGAGGCGGTGGCATTGTGCAAGTGGATGGACTGTTGTTGATACGAAGTATGAGGCGTGGGGAGAGCTGCCCCTCGATCCATAGGGCTGAAGTGGGGCTCGCAAGTTACGTCATCTCCTCAACACCAAACGATCATCGTGAACATTGTCAATCAAAGGTAGAGGCCCTTTGTGGTTGTGAATTTTCGAAATTGGTGGCGGCGAAGCCTGGATATGTACAAGCCCTCCAACGCCATCCTCACCAACCTCTTCAACGAGATCCAAAACTGCCCATGACATAGGAAATTAGCCCGACGTGCCTGAATTCAATGCACGTCTGTGAGAATAGCTCCATGCCCTACGCCCAAAATGCAGCCCATGCTTCATAATCAAATCATGCTCGTTGCCTTTTCTCACCTGCCCTCGAACGGGGCTTTCCTAGTGGTAGCCGTTACCATACTCATTGGCAACCTTGCCTGTAAAGTAGTGGTGTGCGACAGCCTGCTTGGCCGAGATTCTACCGGCGGGATCATACACAAGGAGAGCATCCAGGAGGTCGAGTCCATAGTCGTCTAGCGTCTTGACCGTGTCCGCAATATCGGTGCGAACCCACTTGGGGAACGAGGCCTTGAAGTCAGGGAACGAGGTTACACCGGGCCAATCCTGCTCAGTCGGAGTGCCGAGGATGCTAGAGGTCATTAGCCAGAGTTTATGAAAGGGGTCGGACCACTAACCGGAAGATCTTGAAAATCTCGTCGATTTCGGAGTCACCAGGGAACAGGGGCTTGCGGGTGCACATCTCGGCGAAGATGCAGCCCACGGACCACATGTCGACACCGGTAGAGTACTGACGGCCACCAAGAAGAATCTCGGGTGCGCGATACCATAGAGTAACAACCTATTCAGTCAGCAAAATACGCGCCTGATGGAGCTGGAGAATACATACTTCGTGAGTGTAGGTGCGCAGAGGAACACCGAACGCGCGGGCCAGACCGAAATCGGCAAGCTTGAGGTTTCCGTCCCGGTCAATGAGCAAGTTCTGCGGCTTGAGATCGCGGTGAAGCACACGATGAGCATGGCAGTACCGAATACCCTCGCACAGCTGACCCATGAACTTCTTGATCATGTCCGGACCCAGACCCATGCGCGGCAGCTCCGGGTTGACACCCTCGGGCAGCAGCCTACCACGACCACCGTCGCTCACAGGAAGAGCCTCCATGTACTTCTTCAGGTCCAGATCAAGGAACTCAAAGACCAGGTACAGCTTGTGTCCGTCTGCATGTACGATGTTGAAGAGGCGCACAATGTTCGGGTCGTTCATCTCCTTCAGCAGGGAAATTTCGCGGATGGCGGTCGAGGGGACACCTTCGTCTTCGGCTTCGAGACGAATCTTCTTGAGCGCAACGATGCGACGGTCTCGGGTGGTCAGATCCCGGGCCTTGTACACAACGCCATATGTGCCTGATGGTCATAATCAGCCTCCATTCCATACATGTTTTCCTGACGTCGCCCATTGCTTCCGGCTACGGGCAGCGACAGAGCGCACTCACCCTCTCCAATCTTCTCCAACTTCTGATAGTTCTCCATGACGACTACAAAAACTCTTTCTGTATGCTACGTGGGCGACTGTTGAACGCTGGTGCCCGTGTGTTGGGAATGTTCAGGTCGGTGGGCGTAGCTTTGGCGGGGTGGAGTCGAGGTTCGGATCCAGGAGAGAAAAGTCGAGAAACGGAGAGGCTGAAATTGAAAGATTGGGGACCTGTGGGTTAGTCGGAAGCGAGCGAGTGAGGTTGGGTCGGAGTCGGAGAGGTGAAGAGGGGGTAAAGAAGGCGTGGAGTCGCTGTTTTCAAGCTGCAGTAACGAAAGGTAAACAACCCTTTCGCACGGACCACATACGCGATAGATCTAACTTAACCACTGTCTGCCTGTCACGTGTCTGCCCTATCATAGATGACCGTCCACAAACACAAACACGACATTGCCAAGCCCGCATCTCTTCCCGGAATTCTACAATTCTCATCGAGTTTAATCTCCCCCCGGCATTCCTCCAAGGGACATAAGGAACGCTGTTGGTCGAAACAACAACAATCAGAAAACAATCAGAAAAACACCCAAAGAAATCAAGATGCAAAATCTAGACCCCCACCAACGCCCTCCAGACACGATCCGGAACGTCTACAAGAAATACCAAAAGATGAAATTGCAACAGATAGATTCAGATCCCGACTTAATAGACCCATCAAACATGCACCCATCAAGTCCAAACAACAGACTGCGTGTAATCAAAACCATCGATTCCAACCACCTGACCGCTTCTTTCAGCGCCTTTGCTGGCGGTGATGCCAAACAACCAATTAGTGCATCTAACGAGAGAATCGAAGTGTACGAACATGACGATATGCCGGGTAGGCCTTTTCACCTCAATCACTGACAAAACCACCACCACACAAATCCACACCATCCATTCACCTCAACCCCACCCCACACGTGAACAACAACCACCCCACCAAACACACAAACACCAATACACCCTAACAAAAGGTAGGCCTACACATCCTCCCCACCCTCCTCCCCCCATCCATCCAACTCACCCTCCTCAACCGCCTCCTCCACCGCGACCTCTCCAACCCCACCCATCGCACAAACATCCACACCCACCACACTCTAACCTACCCCATTCCCCCCACCACCACCTCCTTCTTCAACATCCCCCCTGACACCCCCACCCCTATCGCCCGCCCCCTAGATCCCTCCGTCCACCGCCCCATCGCCATCATCCCTCTCCTCACCAAAAAGCTGCGCTGGATGACCCTCGGCGGCCAGTACGATTGGACCCGCAAACGCTACCCGGACACGACGCCGCCGAGCTTCCCGGAAGATATCAAGCACTTGCTAGAAAGCCTGTTTCCGGCTACAAGGTCGGAGGCTGCGATTGTGAATTTGTATTCGCCGGGTGATACGCTGAGTTTGCATCGTGACGTCGCCGAGTCCAGTGCTACGGGTTTGATTAGTGTGAGTCTGGGCTGTGACGCTGTTTTTATTATTGGGACGTCTGCTTCGGATTCGGATTCGGATTCGGGGTTGGGGTCGGGGTCGCCGACGGAGAAGGTCCTGGTGTTGAGGCTGCGGTCGGGAAGCGCCGTGTATATGAGTGGGTCTTCGCGATTCGCCTGGCATGGCGTTGCGCAGATTGTGCCGGGGACTTGTCCGGAGGAGTTGGCGGGGTGGCCTGCTGGAGGGGGAGATGGTGATGGTGAAGAGGAGGGATCGTATGAGGGATGGAGGGGATGGATGGCCGGGAAAAGGGTGAATGTAAATGTGAGACAGATGTGGGATTAATGTATGAGAAAGTGCTCTTACCATGCGGGGGAATTAGGGACTTTGGTGGGGTACATATAAGTTGGTATATCCCACCACTTACCTGTGTATAAACAGTGTATCTCATGAATGACAAAAGCTAGCTGCTTTTTCCAAAAGTATAGCTTGATTAGAAAGCTACGCGATGCATCAAGTTCAACATACATGGAGTCTTATCTACTACATTCCAACCTAAGCAGTGTGTATATGTATATACATGTGTGTACATGCGCCTTCTAGTCTCAAAACCAAAGCAATGCATAAATTAATCGGGTATCTCAAAATCGTAATCCATCAAATCGTGAAACTCACTCTTCTCCCTGCCACTCCATTGTCCTGGCCGTACTAATCCGAATCATACTCCACCAAAAGTGCAGGTTTCTTTGAAGCTATACCGAGCGAGGATGTCTCGGGTGCCATGACGGTGGCCGACGTTGTGGTGTTGTTGGCGGAAGCGGCGGCTGTCGAAGCTGCAGACTCCCCGGACGTAGATACAATATCTCTCTTGCGCTTCAACAGCCCCCCGTTACTGTGGGAAAGGGAACTCTTCGACTCGCGCGAAAGAAAAGGATCAATAGCAGCCCTCGAATTCCCAACCACCATCTTCTGAAGCCCAACCCGACTCTTCTCAGCCTTAATTTCCGCCTTCAACTTCTTCCTCTCTTTCTTGGAAGACCCCACCGTACCCGTCCCGAGCACCCGAGTCTCCTTCCCATCTCCCTGCTTCTCCTCCCCCCCAAACATAGGCCTCCAACCAACCGCCTCCTTCCCCCCAAACTCCACCAACCCAGCCCTCACCCCATCCCCCTCCACCTCCCCCACAACATCCCCCCCAAAACTAAACTTCTCCCTCAAACCCTCCCTCTCCCTCTCCTCCCTCCGCCATCCCCTCCTCCTCTCCCGAAACTCCCTCCTCAACCGCGCATTAACATCATAATCATTCCTCCACACCTCCGCCCCCCCATACAGCTCCTCCACCCTCCTCTCCATCTCCCCCTTAACCCCCTCCTCCTCCACCTTCCCCTCAAACCCCGCAAACGCATCCCCCCTCCTCCTCTCCCTCTCCTCCACCGTCAAAACCCTCATCTCTCCCCCCTCCCCCTCCTCCACCCCCTTCTCCACCTCCCCGTAATCCCGCCGTCTCGCCCCCGAAACAACCACATACTCCGCCCTCTGCGGATCCGTCCGGATTTCCCACCACCCCCCACACGCGGTATGCTTCATGTGGAAACTCCATATGGGCGTGGAATAGTAGTTCCCTACTTTTTTCTTCTCGGCATTGAAGCGGACGCCCTGGCCGATTATGCTGGCGGGGGTGCAGTGCGTGCACCAGACGGCAAAGGGGAGTTCGAAGCGGATGGTTTTGGGGGCGCGGGCGCTGAGGGGGTGCTTGGGAGGGTTGAAGCGAGGGGGGTTGGTGGCGTCGGGGGGGTAGTAGCGGCCCATGTTGAAGCCTTGCATTTTGGGTGGTGGGTTGGTGGGAGGGACGCGGCGTGCGTAGGTGGTGTGAGTGTCGTGATTTTGATGATTGAGGTTGGTGTGAGATTTGGCGTTTTGTCTTTGTCTTTGTTTTTGTCCTTGTCTGTGTATGTGTGATTGTGTGGTTGTGGTGACTGAGAAATTTTGGTGAGGATCGAGCTGGGTACCTGGCTTTAGTTTAACTCAGTCTGATTGGTTAGATACCCCACACGCACGCTCCAGCAAACGTACCTCGTACCACTAGTAGATTGAGTAGATATCTAGGTAACTTTGTAGCTGAGGTGCTGAGCTTCCCAAGTATTATCTAGAGCAACCATACGCACCCTCAAACAAACAACTCCTACAACCTAACATTTGTAGCTCCACGCTACCTACACACAATACCTCTAAACCTGTTTACTGCATGACTAACTAACCTAACATGCAAGTAACCCCCCCCCCCCCAAACCTTCCTAGACAGGCAACACAATCAATTCAGGTTATATCGTCGATTGCGGCGCTAAAAGGCATGTCTCTCCTGTGCTTTTGCCGCGGAAGTTTACCAAAAGGGACTAGAATGGTCTTTTTTCCTTCTTTTACCTCCCTCTACTCCTTCCATAGCTACCTGTAGATAGATAATTCATAATTGGATGACAGACACACAAGGTCTATAGGTGGACACTTGCCTCTCCACCTCTCCTCTTCCCATGTGAATTCACGACACCTAGAAAAGGAACAAAACGATGAAAGTCAGATACATTGGCCTGGTTTACTTTTTTGTAGTCTATAGTCAGGTTCCCCGCATACATAATGCTCGTCAATCACGTTGTCGTTGCATGTAGGTGCTTAGCTTTGCTTAGCTTCAACCATCTTGAACCTATCCTATCATCTTCCAAACTTTAGATAACACCCTACTTACTCTACACTCCAATGCCAAGAAAATATTTAAGAAGTTAATGGCGCACCGGTAGAGTCGGTAAGAAGTTTGGTGATCTTGCCGATAGCAATAGTTTGTCCTTGATCTCTGTAGGAAAATTGGTTAGCTATTTCCTGGTTTGTGACTGGACGGATATATACCTCAACGTAAAGCGACCCAATTGTGGGTAGTCCTCGAATCGCTCAACACACAAAGCGCCAGCTGTACCGGTGACGTCCAAACGAGCAATGATGGACATTCCCTTGGTGGCAAACCCAGGAGGTTTCTTGCTCTTGCGCCCGGTTCCCTTCTCCAGCTTGTGTAAAAGAGCTGAGAAGGTGACCTCTTCCTGGGCTGCATGGACGTGGAGGACACAATTATACCCAGCGGTCAAAATACTCTTGAGGTCCAATAGTACGATCTGGGCCTCAAACGAGGAAACACAGTGAACGGGTCGCTTGGGAGAGCAAAGCACGAAACCGGGCAGGATGTCCTCTTCTTCGACACCACGAAGGCGGATGCGCACTTGATCACCGCAGGTTGCTCCCGAGATTTCGTCTTCTTGTTCTCCGTATAGCGCAGAAATTGAGACGGTCTCTCGGTTAGGCATCATTAGGTACTTGGCCTCCTTCTTGATGATTCCCGACTCGATCTTGCCCTCAACCATCGTACCCAAATCCTTGTACTTGGCGGCGATGGGCATCATAAATGGAGCATTGACCTTGCGCTCGAGCGCCTTCATGTCGTCGAGGTATTCAAGTAGAGATGGACCGCCGTACCAAGGAGCCAGATCTGTTGGCACCCGGTTCTTGATACCGATTGTAGTTTGCGCACTGATGGGCATGACGAAGATGTCGGTCTTTGGGTTGTAACCAACTCCCTTTAGGAAGGCTGTCAGCTTAGTTGTGCACTCCTTGAAGCGTTCTTCGCTCCATTCGACAGTGGGGTCATCCATCCTGTTTCTCATCAGCGAAAATTCCAAGAGGAAATGGCTTGCCTCCCACTTACTTGTTAACCACCACAACAAGTTTGTTCACACCTTGGGTCTTGGCCAACATGGCGTGCTCTCGTGTCTGTCCGCCCTTCTCGAAACCGGTCTCGTACTCTCCCTTACGCGCCGAGATAACCAAGATTCCGACATCTGCCTGTGATGCACCTCCAATCATGCTTGGTACGTACGTCTTGTGACCGGGCGCATCCAAAATGGAGTATCGTCGCTTCTCCGTCTCGAAAAATCCTCGCCCGACTTCTACCGTCTTTCCCTTTGATCGTTCTTCCTTGGTGAGGTCGAGCGCCCAGGACAGATACCAGGTTTCTCGGCCCGCGTCCTTCGCCTCCTTCTTGTACTTGTCCATGGTCCGCTCGTCCACCATGCCTGTGGCATACAAGATGCTTCCACCGAGAGTTGACTTTCCGGCGTCAACGTGACCCAGGAAGATGATGTTCACGTGTTCCTTGCCGTAAATCTCAGCCAACGTTGCGTCGTCCACTTCCTCGGCCTGCTCCTTCTCGAGATCTGCCGCGGCCTTGGCCTTGGCCTCAGCAGCACGGTTAGGGGAGTTTCGCCCAGTGGACGGAGTAGGTGACGTTCTCCCTGATGCAGCTGGAGTAGACTTGGTGGGCTCGCCCGTCTTTTCGATCGCCTTGGCAGCAGTCACCTTCGCACCAGCCTCAGGAGCCTTCTTATCCACACCGTCCTTGGCTGAAGGTGCAGCAGCCGGTGTTCCCAGGCTGAGTACTTTGGTGCCCCCTGTCT
Organism: Helminthosporium solani; assembly: GCA_022560085.1. Lineage (NCBI taxonomy): Eukaryota > Fungi > Ascomycota > Dothideomycetes > Pleosporales > Massarinaceae > Helminthosporium > Helminthosporium solani. The sequence goes on from JAFISD010000099.1 coordinate 55,233, forward strand.
TCTCGACCTTTGGTGCGGTAGTTTCAGCGCCAATGGACAGCACTTTTGCTTTGGGGGCAGCATCACCACCGATGGTCAGCACCTTTGCGGGACCGTCCTTCTTTGGTGCAGCAGCGGCAGCCGGAGCTGCGTCTTGTGCTGTGTTGTCCCCCCGCTTTGCGATTTGCACAGGTGCTTGACGTTGTTGCTGGTGTTGCTGTTGCTGGAAGTTTTGCTGTTGCTGGTAGCCATATTGCTGGCCATATCCTTGTTGAGGATATTGCTGGCCGTACTGTTGTTGTTGCTGCTGTTGCTGTTGTTGCTGGTATTGCGGGTAGCCCTGCTGTCCTCCGTACTGGGGATAGGCGCCGCCATATGCCTGCTGTTGGTTGTAGTATTGGCCGTATCCCTGCTGCTGGTAGCCTCCGCCATACTGCTGGTAAGGTTGTCCGGGCGTGAATGATTGCGCGCCGGGGGTGAAGCTTGATGCGCCGGGGTGGAATGCGCCTTGGCCCTGGGGATTGTTGTTGTTGAGCGACATGTTCTGGGCCTGCTGCGACAGCTTGTCCTGCACCCGACATCAGTGAACATGGCCATCGCGAAGTGTGCAGAATGTCGTTGCTGTATGCCACTTCGGCTTCGGCTTCAGCTTCAGGTTAGTCAGCCCCGCGAAACCGGGACAAAAGACAATGAGAAGGCGCCAGGATGAGCTCAACCTACCTCTTCCTGTTCCCATGATTCAGCCATGGCGGCGCTTGCGGTGTGTGTCCAGGTCTCGATGTGTGCGTCGAGGGGGGGGTGAAAGAAGCGTGAAGCGGGGTTCAGAGGCGGTCAGAGAGTCGACCGCGAACGAATATGGATGAAGAACAATAAAGGGAGTATATTTGGGAAAGACGAGGTATGTCAGCGCGTGGAGGAGTTTTATATGTGGATTCGAGCGGGCGAAAAGCAAGAATGTTCCCCCCAACGATGATTTTTGGCGGACTGGCGGGGTTCTTCGTTCTGCCTTCTTTGGTCGAGCGCGGCGTGTGGCTGGTGCGTCGCCACGCCCAGGATGAGTCAGCAATGCCCTGCACCCAGCCGTTCGCTCGCTCTGATTGGTTCCCGATTCGTGCAATTGTCTCTCATTAGGGCCCAATACGAAGTACTGATAATGCCTCATGCCTAACAGCAGCCAGCCATCCTAGCAGTGAAGACAATCAACGCGACAAACGTATAATTGCTTTGGATATGATGCAGTTTCCTCAGCTTCAAACCCACTTTCATCACACCTCTTTCTAACATGCTGGACGATGCTATTTGTTTCCGTTTATGAAATCTGTCTGTCCCACTGCATAAACATCCACACTTAGTCTTTCTTCTCTTGTTGAGCACAACATCAACCCGCCTACCTCTACCCGCACGCCCACCAACTGGTTCCATGATGGAGGCCCTACTGTCCCAGGTACGATTCCATGGCTCTGCAATAATTTGCCCCAACGCTGTTGGCTTGTAGCGAGATGACTCTTATACATGTTCCGTTGCTGACTGGCACGTGCAGGTCACCAAACAGGCAATGAATTATGCCATTCGAACCGGCATCACAATCACTAGTGGCTATGCGATCCAGCAGTGCGGCCGTCTGCTCAAGGTTCGTGCATTGGAGTCAACTGCAATTGGTCATCTCACACTAATGAGACACAGACCGTGGACGGGCAGGCCAAGGAGGAGCTTGCATCGTTACAGCTGCGCCTCGAATCAAAGATCAGGGTAAGTTGATTATCTAGTCGAATCATGTATGCCCTGATTGAGCTGACTATTTAGATTGTCTCGCCCGCAATCGACATGATCGAACTGATTGCCGCACGAGGAAATACGTCACTTGAGTCGGCTGTGACTCTGACCAAGTCCTTACGATGGGACATCCAATCCCTGGGAGTCCGACTGTCCAAGGCCGTAGGCGAGGCAAAGCTGGCTCGAAAAGGTGGCTCGAAAACCACATCAAGTGCTCAGAATGAACTAGAGCTAAAGATCATCATCGCTGAGATTAAGAAGCTTCTTATTCGAATTGAGGATGCAGTGCCCCTGATTAACCTAGCCATTACAACTTCTGGCGTCAATCTTTCCACAAGCTTACCAAACACCGTATCGCCTTCCAGGCTGCTTCAGGCTGGCACTTTTCTCACTGCAGGCGATACGCAATACAACATGACTATGCCGAGAGCACAGCAGATCGGTCCTGTTTTCACCCTTTCAATGTACATGCTCTTCTCCGGCCATGCAAATCGACCACAGGATCAAGAAGGTGTACGCATGACGACTTGGAAAGAGGTCATGCACAAAGCACGGGTCACACTGTTAAGAGTGCCCCTCGATAATGTCTATGACTACCCTACACCCTTTGGGGGCGACTCGAACCAAGCTGGAGAAGGCAGTCACAATCACATACCCTCCCCAGGACGCTCACATGAGTTTGCATATCAGCTGCTTGTCTTGGAGGATCTTGACGATGACCGTGTTCACACATTTGAGGACGGGGAAGCTCAGCCTCAACCATACGAAGGTGTCGATCTTGCTGGTATACGAGAACTCATTCCCATACACGAGATCTCCAAGATATTCTACGCCGATACTGGAAAGATCTTGAACATTGGAGCCGATGGAGAAACCAACAATCCAATCCTGCTGCTGAAACGAGACGTCAATGCCCCCCCGCCTCGCCGCATGATGGAGCATAGTGCTGTGGAAAATGGCTACGAGTCTGATGATTGCCATACCATTGGTGGCTCCGAAGACGAAGAGCAATCAGAGCTAGATGCTCAGCTGCGTCGCGAGTCAACAGCTGACCTCCCAAAGGTGGATGCGATCGAAGAGCCAGAGACTCACCCGTGGCGGCTCCCCCCTAACCTAGATCTCGAATGGATGGCGTTCGAGGTATACACGGAGGAACCTTCCAGCGAGTCAGATGTGGACGAAAGTGTATTGGATTCGCAAGAGTTATCGCCAACAATTTCATCACCTCAACGTCCCTTGGGTTCTCCAGGCCTGACATCGTACTTCTCAAAGCTCAATCTCCGCCCTTCAACGCCTTCAGCTCCCGCCCTACCACCAGCAAACACACAGCTCATCCCATCACCTGAGAAGAAATCATCCGCACCTATCCAACAAACCATCCAACAACCAACCGCCTCCCCCGCAATCAAAACCTCCCTCTCCCTCCTAGAAATGCTAATCCGCCTCACCGCGCTCCAACAATTCCAGCAAACCTCCCACCTCGCCGTCCCCGACGAACTTCTCACCTTCTTTCTCTCAGACAGCAGCACAGTAGGCTCAGGCGGCGACTCAGAAATGCGGCGACGAGTCCGCCGCGAGGCACGCGCCCGCGTAGGTTTCGACCCCTACGACGAAAGCCCCATCAAACGCCGCGGAGAAGAATATCTAGAACAAGAATTCCACAACTCAGAACACCATACCTACGACGACAATCAGATTGCCTCCTCCCCCATTCACGGCTCGAATTACGACTACGAAGGATATCCCAGCACTCACCATTCCCCGCGTTCTAGATCTTCGACCCCCATGCGCACGACGCCTTTTACCCATCCTTCACCCGGTTATGCCCATCGCTCTCCTTCTTCCTCCGTGGATGTTCCTGTCTTGTCGCGAGAGCGCGAGGGTAAACCTCTTGCGGGTAATCTTTCTTCGGCTAGTCCGTTGCTGAGACGGGTTACGACACAGCCCGGTGCTCAGTATCGTGGCATGAAGCAGCCCAGTTTCCGCGCTCCGGCTACCGCACCGCCTACTTCGAGCTCACCGGGGGTGGATCACGGTGGTGCCGGTGGACAGCAGGTTGGATATGAGAAGGGGGCTCGGCCGCTTGACACGCCGCCGGGTAGTGTGGAGAGGGGGAATGATATGTGACGGCAAGGAACAAAGCAACCAGCTAGAATCTTTTTTTTGGATTCTAGACTCAATGATACCGGAATGGATGATGGTTTTCCATCCTAGCATGATTAGAATAGATGAGAAATGGATGCATTGGAAGTGTCGGTGAGTAATTGAGTGAATGAGATCCCCTCTTATTAACCCAAATCCTATCCTAATTCAACAACCCATAATCCACATCCGCAACCTACAAGCTAGAACCTACAAGCTATAACCCATCCATCAATCAACTCTTCAAAAACGCACGCGTCCTTGTATTTCCAAATCCCCATTTCTATCTCCATCTCCAACGCTCGCCCGCCTCACACCTTACCCCCATTCAAGAAAAAAAAAGGCGAACAACGATAAACAACAGGACAACTAGACAGGAAACTGCCCTCCTGCAACAAGCGTAAAACATCCAGGAAAACAACCCAGCCATAACTCAACTACAAAGTATACTTCAACCCCGCTACCCTACTCCCAATCCTCCTCATCACTCTCCTCAACAACAACCTTCTTCTTGTCTTGCGGGCTCCCCGGCGCACGACTCGTCGCCCCACTCACCAAATCATAGCTTGCATCGCTATCTGCGACGCTCTTTTCGTCGTTGGAGCGGCGGGGCTGCGCCGCGGCGGGTTTGAGGCTGCCGGTAGTTTCGGGGGCGGCGGATTTGAGGGTTTCCTTTGAGGCAGCGAGGTTGCTGGTGCTGGTGTTGGGGTTTTCGGGTTTGGTGTCAGGGTTAGAGTCGGAGTCGGAGTCTTCATCCCAGGCGACTTCCTCGTCTTCGGTGGGGGCGGAGGCTGGCGGGGGAAGGGGGTTAGTAGTTGGTTGGGTGGTGGGTTGTGGGGGGTCGAGGTTTGGATAAGGAAAAGGGGAAGAAGATAAAAACGTACCTTTCAATAGTTCTTTCCTCCTTTGCTCTTCGCTCTCGATAATGTGTCTTAGGAAATAATAGCGGCCCCAGAACACTCCGTACTCGACCTTCTCGGGGACTAATTTCTCCATGGCACTTCTTAACTCGGCATGCTTCTCCAAGTCGCGCGCAATGTCCTCGGTTTTCTTTTCTACATCGAATCCCGCCCTCCATTCCTCCCACTCGGTGCTGATCGGGTCTTTCAAAAAGCTGTCCAGACTGCTATGGATTAAATGCAACTGCGCGTCAAACCGTGTGGCATGCACCACCTTCTTTCCCGAACTGTCCTTCGACTCGTAGAGCACTTCGCCTGTATTACTCGAGGACGAGGATGGTGGAGCGATGGTAACTGCATCGCGGAGGTAAGAACGGATGTTTGTGCCGAATTTCAAGAGGGCTTCGTCGGCGGCATCTTCCGCTTTTTCGATGTCTTTGAGGCGTTTGGTGGCTTCGGCGCGGAATCGGGAGAGTATACCTTCGGCTTCCCTGACGATATCGGCGGGGAGGGACTCGGGGCGGTCGGGATGGGCTTCTGGGTCGAGTTTTGCGGTTGAGGCGCTACCGTCTGTGGGGGTTGAGGTAGAGGAGGAAGCTTCGGCATTCACGGAAAGATTGCGCGTGTGGCTTATAAGGTTTGAGAATCCAGCTGTTGCTTGCTTGTTGGCTGTGTCGTAGTATTGCTCGCCCTGGGTTTCTTATTAGGGTGGGTTCGGTCTATCCATGTTGAACTCGTCCTTACCTGCTTCCTGACGGTGCCTAGGAAGCCGCCGAGACGTGCAGCCCATGGACTGCTTGAAATCGCCTTGTAGGCATCCTGGAATTCTTCGTTGATACTGCCTGACGTTTGGTTGGCGCCATCCTTTGGTTGCAGGGTGTGGTCTTCGGGGTAAGACGACTCCTGAATGTGATCATACGCCGTGTCCATGATGTTCGAAAGCCGGTCGCAACCCTTCAAAGCAATGATAGGTTCCTACTGTGTGGATTTATGGCGCCTGTGGCGCGATATGGTAGTGGTATTGGTTGCGTCGTGATCGCGATCGTGGTCTTGGATGCAGTAACAATCAGGGACGTATTCCCTACGGCACCGGTTTCCAGAGTGTGAAGGGGAAATTGAACACTGTAATCCGAGCAATATCAGAGGGTGGCCAAAAAGAGCTTATTCTGGATTATCTATCTATTGTAGTTGAACGCGACAACTCTCTCGAAGCTGTGTAAGGTGAAGCTCAGGGTTGCGGGGCGGTCTTGGCACATCCGCATCCGTGTCAGGCTTCTCCGCCCCCATGTCCGTTGCCATGTCATGCATGGCCGTGCATAGACATTAGGAATCTTATCTTAAACCTACTGGTCAAGTATAGGTACAATCTGTTTCTTCAGATCTTCTTCTCCTTCGCTGCTTTCGCAATTCGCGCTGGGGGTTGTGACATATCATATCTTCCACATATATATGTCTTCATCTCCTCCGCTTTCCCACCACCTTCGTGAAGCCATCCTCATCTACCACGGGCGCTGGCTTCGGTCTCGCAGGAACCAACGCCGGCGCTTCCTCCATATCCACATCGTCGTCCCCATCCTCGTCTGTCTCCTCGTCTACACTATCCCACTCGCCCTCCTGATTCGACTCTCTGACCTGCACATTCCCTGTGCTAACTTCCTTGCCTTTCCTCGCCTCCCACTTCGCTTGCAGTCGGTCCACCGTCGCAAAATTGCCCTCGCCAACCTCCTTCCATATCGTCATGATATCCTTCGCAACGGCGACCTCTGTCTCGTCTTCGAGCCGTGTACCGAATTCGTCTTCAAGCACTTGGAGCAGCATGACCTCGACATCCTCCGCCTCGGTCTCAGGATCGGTAAATAGCTCGGATATCTGACCTGCAAGCCAGTCGCGCTTGTCTGAACTATCAGGGCCTCCCCATTGACTGGTCACGGCGACGGTGAGGATAGGCCAGTTGAAGAGCGTGTACCAGATGCCGAGATCGAACTTCTCCTGGACTTGGGCTAAGGACTGTCAGTATAGTTCTGCACCTTGCGCACGCCCATAGAGATGTGCACGTACCTGCCGTCAAAGCCACTGCTTCTGCCTCTGCTGCCGTTTTCGAAGAAGGTGCAGACATGTTATCTTCAATGCGGGTCTGAACTGCAACTTTGCAACTTTTGCCAGGCTCACTCTCCAAACTTTTGGGTGGCAGAAGTGGGTGGGTAGGTTGCAATCGATAAGAACTGCGCTAACCGATTCGGGACCAAAATGAACCTTCATTTGAACCTGCTATCTAGCGTGGAAAAGTAATGACCAACACCGCTACTATCATCGGCCTGCTTGCATAACATTGCAATAGGGCAGATCATTGGAAGCAGAAGGACCAAATATTGTCTACTGATCACTCAAATAACTTAGCTATGGCAACGAGCGCGGCTGGGTGCATCCAAGAGCCCGCGTCGTTCAAGATGGCACATTGCACTAACTATTTACTCGTACATATCAGTACACGTCTACTGGGTTGTTCAAGTGTCTTGAAATTAAAGTGCCTTCTCTAAGCCTCGGAACGCATCAGTCTGCCTACGCCTTCGACGTCAGAAGTGTGCAGAGTTCATTTCCGCTATAGAGATTGTTTGAGTCTCAAGAGTCGTGTACTTTGTATTCATGGATATGGACTGGCGAACGGGAAAAAGATAGGATGGCCGAAAATGCTCGAGCAATCAGGCATCTGCTTGGCATCGATCGACGGTGAACGTTGATGGCACGTGAGACACTAACTATAGTTACATGGTTTGGCCTAACTATTGACGCGTTGTGTTAATAATTCAAGTGATCCACCGAAACATCAGTTGTCTCCGCTTTCCCAGCAATTCTCCCGTGGCGACCGCATCATGGTGGAGACATTTTGTGGATGTTGCGACGCACGACGTGTGGCCTTAGCCAGGAACCACCAGGTCGTCGCCATCGTTGGCTATGTATCAAGGCAGGAACCACGTACTCATGCTCTATTCAATCTCAGTCGTTTTTCAAAGGTCTACTTTCTTTCTTCATCATTCTCACGCTAGCTCGTGGGACATTCCCATTCTGCGGCCGGTAATACCGCATTTCTCTCCTTGTGTTGTCAAGATTGATGCCCCCAAACAAATACTTTCTTTCTCTCGTCCAACGTATATTGTTGGGATCTGCTCCTATCGCTTGTTCACGATAACTTAAACACTCACCATGGCGTCGTCAATGTATCCATCAGAGAAGCATTCTGGACAAGACATGCCAGGGCAAATACCGACTTCGCCAAAACTACCGGAACGAGAAGCCACAAGAGGGCACTCAACACTAAACCCCAAGACCTGGACAAGAAATACATGGCTGATTGCCGGTGGAGTGGGTGTCGTAGTCCTCATCGCCGTCATTGTGGGTGGAGTGCTGGGCGCAAGGGCGAATGCATACCCGAACTATTCTAAGATTAATTATACGTTGAAGGATACATGTAAGACCATTCTGTCATACTTATAGGAGCCACTTGCTAATAGATTCCATAGACTCAGGAGACACATTCTTCGACAAATTTGACTACTTCACAGGCCCAGATCCTACATCAGGCTTCGTCCACTACGTCGATGCTCAAGGTGCCATGGCCCAAAATCTGACCTTGACATCAAACACTACTTCTCCGACCCACATACTTTCTGAAGATGGGACGGCTATACTTCGCGTCGACACTTCTGACAAGAACGCTACTACCGGCCGTCGCTCTGTTCGCATAGCCTCAAAGTCTACCTACACGACTGGTCTCTTCATATTCGACGTGCTGCACTCTCCTTACGGCTGTGCAACTTGGCCCGCCTTGTGGCTAGCGGACATCGCGAACTGGCCGACCAACGGCGAGATTGATGTCATGGAGACAGTCAATGTGGGCGATATGGGCAACCAAATGACATTGCACACGAACAAAGGATGCGAAGTCGGAAAAAATAGAAAGAGGAAGCAGACAGGCAGTGCGATGAGCTACGACTGCTGGAATGCCACAAATTCCAATGAAGGATGCGGCGTCCGCGGGCCCCCTGATTCATTTGGCGAACAGTTTAATAACAAAGGCGGAGGGATATATGCCATGGAACTTCGCAACGAGGGAATCAGAATGTGGATGTTCAATCGCGACAAGATTCCATCTGATCTCGAGAAGAAGCAACCAGACCCATCGACGTGGGGCACGGCGCTCGCAGACTTTCCAAACTTGGAGTGCGATATTGGGTCGCATTTCAAGAACATGAGCATCATTGCGAACATTGACTTGTGTGGTGATTGGGCAGGTCAGGCGAACGTCTTCCATCAGAATCCGCAGTGTACGGGGTTGTGCTCGGATTGGGTTGCTAACAGAGCTGGCGACTTTGAGAAGGCGTATTGGGAGTTTGGGGGATTTTGGGTGTATGACAAAGCGTGAGGAGGGTAGCAATTGCTGCGAAACAAAACAAAGCAATGATGCTTTTTGGAGTGGAGATATTACGATACTCGATGACATTACAATTGGGTGTTAGGCTTAGGATGGATAGATACAATGATGCTTTGGGAAGGGTTTTGAATATTTAATCATGGGCCGGGTATTCCCATTGATCAGAATTGAATTTGAAAAAGTCTCTTATCACACGTTCAAATGTGTCTACATTATCAGACTACGAAGTATTTATTGTCCCATCTGATTGCCATCTATACTTCGCGCCTGATTATGTATCCCCCGGTCCAATTCCGCGCATAGATCGCGTCCAAGCCCCCTCAATGTCGAAACTTTCAACCCACAACATCAACACCACCATCACAATCAAGAACCGCCATCCCACCCCACCAATCGCGCTCCCCACCGCGCACCCACTCCAAAATGAACACAATAGCCCCTCCACCACAGTTCAAAAAGCTTCCCCCCTCCAAACGCCTCCTAGGCATCTTCATCGGCCTTACGGGCGCCGCAACCGTCAATCTCTCCCTCGGCTACGCAGGCTTCTCCCTCTACACCCGCGGTACAACCTTCGTTCCCCTCTCTCCCACAGACCCCTCCGTTCAATCTCCCACCTACAAGAAACACAACCCCCACAGCAACCCGCCCGTCTGCATCGACCATGCAGTCAAGACGATTCCGCTCGCCAAACTGAAGGAGCAGGAACAAGGAAGGTTGACGACGGAGTTTTGTAGGGGCGTTTGGTCGGGGTTAGGGTATGCTTATCAGAGGAGGCATTTGGAGAAGAAGTATCGAGGGTTGGAGGGGAGGGAAGGCCAGCTTTGGGAGAGGGGCGAGTTGGCGGGGAGTGGATATGAGGTTGGGACTAGGATTACGGATCATTTTGAGGTGATGGAGCATACGGATGACAAGGTACGATATATCTTTCCCTTACTTTCTTATTTCCTCTCTTTTCGTTTATTTTCCTTTTTATTGGTTTTTTTTGGGGATGTTTTTTTGGGGATGTTTTCTTGGGGGAAAATGGTTTGCTGACTCTGGGTTGTTGGTTTAGGTTGTTGTGCGGTGTGGTGATAGTCCGCTTAATGCGGGACCCCGTCCTAGCGATGGCTTGTTTTCTATGGAGGTTACCGTGGATGAGGAGGCGCGGATGGCGACGTTTCATTTGAAGTGCTTGTTTGTTAATACGACACCTGAGGGGAAGGGGGCTGAGCCGCTACCATGGGGATTACAGTTTGCGCATCGGTTGTATACGAAATTGTGGATGGAGACGGCGACGAGGAAGCTGTTGAAGTAGCTGTGGAAGGGTGTAAAATGTTGTCTGAGATCTATAGTGGGAGAGGAAGAGACATGCATGTATGTAGAACTGGTTGAGCGAGAAGAAGGAAAACAACTGGTCACAGCCTTTGCATATAATACATCCTACAGCGCTATTGATAAAGCAATCGATCATTTAACACAAGGTCTACTCTGTTTGACGACCAAGACAAAACGACAAGAATAGCTCTGAAATATCCCCCAAACATCCCCCCCATCTACTCAGGAACCAACCCAGCAACACTCTTCCAGAAATCACATCTCGCTCCCCTGCCTCCCTCCCACTTATATCCGTCCACCAAGTCGAACGCATTCCTCACCCCCTTCCCTTGATACGTAATAACATTAACCAGCGACCCCATAGTCGGCCCCCCAACCGACATCACCACAGGCGTTCCCCCAGTCTGATTCAAATTCACCATGCTCCACTCCCCCGCTACAAAAACAGGCCATTCCTCCAGCCCTCCACTCCCCTCCGCCGCCGCTGCCGCCGCCGCGACCCCAGCCCCCCTCGCCCCTCTCACCACATCCCCAGCAATAGACGGATCCCCACTGACCACAAAGTTCCCCCAAATACGCTCAAACGCGTACACGAGATCGGGGCCCTGATTCGGCCACGGCTGCCCGAAGTAGGCGGAGAAATCAGAGTCGTGGACCGCGTTCACGACGGAATATTGGTCCTTGAAGCCTTTTTTGCCGGGGAATTGTAGGCTTCTGCGAGCCAGTAGCTGGGGCAGATGAAGGTTGTTTCGGCGTAGATGTTGCTGGCGCTTTGTTGGTAGCCTGTGGCGGTTTGGCTGGTTGTTAGGACTGTGGGTCCTGTGAGACCGTTTGTTGCGAAGAGGAGGAGTTGTGATTGGGCGCTGGTGTTGGTGTTGGTGTTGATGCTTCCGTTGGTATTGGGGGTGGGGTAGGGGTAGTATTGGAGGAGTTTTGCGATGTCGGGGGTTTGGAAGAGGGGGAGGGGGAGGTGGAGCCAGGATTTGAGGTCGGATCTGGTGGTTATGTTTGGGGTTGTGAAGTAGCGGGCTTCTTCAGCGTTGTTGCTCGAGAGGTGATTTTGACCGTTGAGGTTGCGGTGGAGGAGGGCGACGCTGGGGGTGCTGGGGATGAGCGTGCCGTCGGTTACTGGGAGGAAGCCCCAGGTGCCCCAGGTTCCGGAACTGGAGATGAGGGCTGAGGCGCGTCGAAGAGTGGTGGTGGGAAGGGCTGCGAGGCATTGGAAGATTGTTTGCGAGGCGTTGCCGTAGGCCCAGATTGCGGGGCAGCCGGCTGCTGCTGCGAAGGCGTAGTAGCTTTGGGATGGGATCCAGTCTTTGTAGCCGTATTGTTGTGGGAAGAAGGGTGAGGCTGATATTGACTGGTGGTTTTTCTTAGGATCTGAGAAGGAGTGTTTTTGAGTATGGTGGGAACTTACGTTGGTGAATAATGAATTGCCTAACGTGCCTCCATAGGATATGTCGTGGAGCATTACGCTTCCACCGGCGGCTGACACTCCGGATATGGTGACTCTGCTGGAGTCCCCTCTGAATAGGTGGATATATGATTGCACCCATTGTAAAGCGAATTGCTGATCCAAGATACCGGCATTGACAACACCGTTTCTGAACACCTCGTCACTAGATAGAAACCCAAACGCGCCCAGCTGTACTTCGAACCAGCAAATGTCTCACAAAACGTCGCGGAGTATTACTCAAACGGTACTGTATTGACACCCCTAGAAATGTCTTGTTGTTCGCGTTGATGATGTGGGTCATTTCTTGCCTGCCATCCCCTGACCATATCCTCCGCCATGGATCCAAACGAGAACAGGCAGATTCGATGCATTCTGAGGAGTATACACGTTGAGAAATAAGCAGTCTTCGTTCTCTTCCGGGTCTTCCGAAACCGTGTCCGGTGTTTTAGGAGACTGGAGACAAATCGGAGCGAATGAAGATGCTGAAATCACGGAGCTCCGGTTCGATGTCGGCGGCACCGGAGCCTGCCATCGTAGGTCGCCTGTCGGAGGCGCAGCGAATCGGATACTGAGGACTGTGAGTAATATATAAAATGGAGTGTAGGTGCTGCTCTAAACAAAATAACGGGGACAATCATATATGTAATTATCTCGTACCCTTTGAATGTATTCAGCCCTGTGCTCAAGTTCGCAACATCTTGGTATATTTCATAGCCCAAGTCAACCTGGAAGATCAGTCGGAGAACCCGCTTGTCTTCTCAGCCTCTCGAATGGTTTGGTTAGCTAGTGGGCCCGCCGCAATGGTCGGTGTGACCACCGCAAGATTGAACAAAAACGAAAGCAACACCATGGTGATATCGATGCCTGAGAAATCATACTAACGACACGCAGTTATATACCTGGCCAAATACGCTAATTGTACGTGGCGGTATACGCAGTAAGTGTCACGTGTAGCCTGTTTGGTAAATCAGCCTGTTGAGCAATCGGTTTGGTATATACCAAACGGAGGGGTTGAATCTGGAGATATAAACCAGAGCTTCCTGCTCGTAGATAGCCTGAGCACAGAGTACAGCAATACAGCGAGATACCAGTTACTTAGTTGCTCGGACTGTCGTGACATCGATCCGTGATAGGCTCTATATAATAAGGTGACTTTTTACTCAGCCTCTACTATACATAATTGCTAAGGTATCGCGATGTTTTTCATAGAGTTGAGAATTGCTTAGTTATAATATTTTTGTGATAATACATAGTTAGTGCGTACCGAACACTTCCCTTCATCTCATATCACGGATTAACGATTCTTACCCTAGCCGTCTCCTGTACCCCACCTCTCTATATCAACTCTAAATACTAGGGCGAAAGGAGCCCGAAAGGAGTGTCCTTTTGGTTGTAATAGACAGGCCCTTATCCCACTTAACTTATGTATGACGGTATGTACAGTATAACGTTGTAGTGTCGGAAATACTCGTGAACTATCCGTACTGACGAATTTGATACTTTCAAAAACCCGTTCTGTGCAAAGCGAGGAGTGCAAGTCTACGAGATGAATTTTGACAGAGGGAAGCTTGGCAATCATAAGTAGCAGAGTGGTGCATAAATATTGCAGAGGCCTTGTACGGACTATGTTCTGCTAGACTCTCCACGTATTTACGATGAATGTGGACTATTGTACGAGTCAACGTCCGCGATGCTGCTCGTGTGGGTCGACTCGTGCTCCGTCATTGTTTTCAGTCCTTGACTCCACATCCCGCTGTGCCGACCCGTGTATTGTATGGATGGAGATATAGAGTAGAACTCGTGCCAACAGTCGGACCTTCACCAGCCTCTGTGTCGCCCGATTGGGACTTCACATTACATAAGTTCATCGGGGATAATTACTGAGAGTCACGTTGTTAGTCAAGTGCAAAACTTGAGCCTCAATTGCAGATCGAAAAGAATGTCGTGACTGAGACTTTAAAAGGAGTATCTACACCGTGGCATCATGCGGTAGATATTGGTAGCTCGAGGATTAATTTCGGGCTTGATGGAACGCTGTTGATCAATGGGCTGGCACGCTGGGTGGCTGGTCACCACCCCCCAACGGACCGAATCTGAGTATCATGTCACCCTGTTTCACGGATTGATATTTGAAATATGTCGAGCGTGCGGAAAATTCATACGAAATTCTTTTCTCGCTGCACGCAAGGCGTGTAAACGGACTAGATATACGGAGTACTACGACGGGAAGTTTGAATTTTGCGTTGGTGCGCTGTGGGCATCGTGTCATGAAAGGGGTTGGTAGTAGAGACAGCGTGCCTGGGCGTCTGCTCTATCTATTGAGCATGTCAGAAATCCGTATTGGTGATGATCAGGTCTTCTGTTAGGACGAAATGGGTGCACGCTCGGACGATTCTCGCATCTATCGCCCAGCCACCTTTCTTTACTGTAGCCATCACATCTGCTCCTCGCTTCTAGAGTATCAGTCTATCTATTGTGTCTGAATGCCAGAATCACGGCTTCCATAGGATCCGATGGAAACGAACTTGCGCCGCGTCCACCTCTCGAGCCAACAGCTTTCCCGTCTCTACATTGAGCCTTACTCGTTTAGCTTCGGACCATACAGTACAAGGGGGTAACATGTACTCCGTACGGTGTGCCCCCCCCCCCCCCCTGTTTGCCACCAAAAGATTTGGCGAAAAAACATTCTCACATCGCTCAAAGCTGTGAGTTCTTAGATAGAAAGATAGTAGGCAGATTGGTAGATAGATAGTAGGTAAACTGGTAGAAATTCAGTGGTTTGGTTGAAGAAATCTGTCCTTCTTTCCGCCAAGCTTGGTAAGTAACTATCTAAGCAACTCACTGTGAATCACTGTGAATCACTGAGTAACTACGGAGTAACTAACTAGCCAACCAAGCAATTCACTATGCATCACTGAGCAACTCATAGTTTTGAGCGATGTGAGAGTGTTTTTTCGCCAAATCTTTTGGTGGCAAACAGGGGGGGGGGGGGGGCACTCCGTACATGTTACCCCCTTGTAGAGACATGTGCGTCACCAGTTCTTCGGTACGGAGAACCATCCTGCAATGGGGTTAGCCCGATGTTGCCCAGCAATATTGAATATATTCGAAGCTACCGTTTTTCAACCCCTGCAATCGTAGGACGCTCTGTACATACAAGCGAGTTTTCTCGAAGCTGTTGGCCCGTTCCTGGACCTGGAAACCACACGGTTGGCGGCCTCAGGATGCGGGACGATCCTTCGACTTTCGACGTTCGGGTTTCAATATGGGGAATGTCCCTTTTCTGTATGCTGATCGTCGCACACTGCACAGCGACTCGCCCAAGGCTGAAAAAGCTGTGCTGGTAGAGAAGTTTCCCTGTCGAGCAACGGACGAGGTCTCAAGATAGCCCCGAGACAGTCGCCATGCACCAATGGCAAGGCAGATATCCGCATGCTGTATCGCCTACCCTAGCCATGTCACCTACATATGTACGATACATGTCCACTCGTCGCTTTCTGCTCGTCATCTGATGGAATCATCAAACCCCGACCACGATTGAGTGGCCCGACTGTTCTATAATGTAAGCATGTGTATCAGACTCCTGCCATCATCTTCCCCGCAGATCGTTTCGCATCAGGTCTGAGTAGGCGCTTTGTTCTTGCACGCTACTTGATCAGGATAGCTTCTGAAGCTGTGACATTATGTGTAATATTGTACGGAGTAGATAGTAGGGACTGATCCACGTGTTGCACCGACTTACGGGTCAACGCCGGTCGGCCACACCCACACAGGGTCACGACGTTGGTGACTTGCCCCACGCCGTATACATTAGTTGCCGAGCGCCCTACTTTGGTCCCCAGGCTCTGTAAAATATTGACTTCGTATTCTCTGCAGCGCAGCGATGCTGTCATGGAGTCTCCTTTGCGCCCTCCACCTCCGGTACGTGAATAGAGATTTGCCCCTATCTGATGCTAATTTCTCGCAGGGGATTACGTCTGACTTCACCAACACGGTGTTTTTGGGCATACCGGTCGTAGTTTCAGCGGCAGTTTGCATCCCGTTGATTGTGTTCTTCGCCCTTGTTCGCATCTATGCTCGAGTTCTTTTGGATAAATGGACCTTCCATGATTGTAAGCCCACTACGGAGTACTTTTAAAAAAACTAAAACTGTCCAGCACTGACTGTTGGCAGACCTGTATTGTCTGAGCTGCGTGAGTTGATTGTATGTCGTACACAAGTACCAAACTCTAATCATTCATTAGCTCCTTGGTATATCATACTTTGCCTTTGCAATACCTCGTAAGTGTCTACACCAGCAAAAACATTCCGCCATGTTAATAGCAAGCAGTGACTCTATCTAAGCCCTTTGGACATCATATCTGGGACATTAACACGGAGACCTTGACGAAGCCGCATTTAAAAGTAAACGTCCAATTTTTTCCGTCTCTGAAACTCATGCTTACAAACACAGTTTCTACATGCCTTTGCTATCTTCACCGGACCGGTTTTTTGGCTTAGCAAAGTCACCATCTTCGTATTCCTTATCCGCATATTCAAGCCTACTCGCTGGTTCAAGAACAGCGCCTATGTAGGCATCATCACTACCGGCGTCGTATTTTCGCTCTACACTTGCATAGTCAGCGTAGCTTGCGCTCCGAGCCCTGACCACGATGTGGACTCGTACATAACAGGCTTTAGGCACAATTCATGCTCCTCTCCAACTGGCGCCTACACAATTATAAGCTTGGTCACTGGTGTTTTCGACTGTCTAATCAACATGTACCTTTGGACGGCGGTATTATTACTTCAGCCAAGCCTCAATATCACTACCAAGGAGGCCAGGAGTATATACATGATACACTTCAGTGGAACTCTGTAAGTGAACACATATTTGCTTTTGCGAATACCGCTAAATGGAATAGCGCCTGTGCCTCTGGATTTGCGAGCGTTGTTTACCGCTTCAAATCATGGCAAAACTCCGACATTACCGGTTACCAAACAATGCTCACTGTTGCAATGTAAGTGATGTCTCAACACGACATACTATACGATCGCTAACTTCTCCCTACAGCATCATCGAAATCACCTTGAGTCTTTTGATTCCGGCGATGCCATCCTTCTACGATATCTGGAAATTCCACACTCAAGTCAATATCGAGGAGCGAGCTACCCTTGGAGCGCCCAGCAGTAAACTTTTTACCAGCAGCCTTACCCTCTCTCCAAGTTGTGCCTCTCCGCCAATAGCATATGGCGAACCGCGAAACGCATGGCGGAAGACTCACATGAGCATCGAAGAGCTCCCTTATCGAAGACTATCGTCCGAATATTATAGCAGTAGTCCGTTCGAACCAAGCGATTCTCGCATGAAAGCCCTACCTGCTACACCGCTTCCTGAACTAAGGACACCCAGGAGTCCGAAAATCATGCGTTTGCCTATCCTTCTAGAGTAGCTCTATGACTGAGCTTTCCTCTCATTCAATATTTCTTACTTGTCGTCCGATACTTCTTTTTTGTTGTTACGATATAGAGAGGTGCTACACACTGGGTGTATATACATATCAAAGATGATGCGTGGCTGGTTCCGGAGCTACCCACAGCATCAATCAGGGAGGAACTTGTGGGTTTTGGCATTTAGCGCGTTGGTGGGACGGCCTCTATACCCTTATACACTTTATTTTGTATTGTAAGATATGCCTAGAAATAGCGGTATTGAACGACCATGACTATGGCGGAGGTCTGGTTTTTCAACTCGAACGTACTTAGAATTAATCGTAAAGTATGGTTATTAATTGTCAATATTCGACTTCAACTATGCCCCTGTGCACAACTCAAACCAACAAGATGGCAACGCCCATCAGGAACCTACTGAAGATGCTAGCTCACACGACCAAAGTTTCTCGCAGGTCTTTCTGTATGCCGAACAGTGACAAGGTCTGTTCTAACCAGTTAACTCTCGGGAATTACTAAAGGCGGGGTTCTACCTACCCTTTCACTTCACCCAACCACATCTTCTCTCTAACCACCAAGCCTCTGCCTCGCACGTTACACAACATACCCGCCATCACTACCACACCCTCTTCTCACCCTCGACATTGTCTTACTTCTCTCGCCTCACTACGCCACCACCCCTGATAGGAAAACCCCGATTAAAAGGGCCCCAGAGTCCGAGTTATCTCACATCCGGACATCCCGCCGGCCTCGCAACCCAATCACGCCAATCAACCTTCTACTTTCAGCCACGGTCCTATCTGGTACGTCTTTTTGCGAGTTTTCGTCTAGATAGATAGTTATCCGAAACACGCCCCTGGGAACGTGTGGTGCTTGCACACATCTACATACATGCATACTGTGGAACCCACATATCATGTACGCCACCTGTATTGCGCACGAGCATCTATCTGTACAGACAACTCGGACAACGACGTAAGCTCGTTCGATCCGTCCAAGCGGTTGCAACTCGAGCGCTGCACTAGGGGGGTTATGTATTCACCTGTTCCCATATACTTTATCGGATACGCGTTGCGATATAACTATAGAGAACGGGAGGAACGATATCTATGAAACGCTGACCAACGATGTGTAGGGTAGGTCTACAGCATCGTCTTGCATTAGCGGTCGCAACACCAATACATCACCCGCAGCGCCCAAGCAGATTCTTCGGGCCTTTCTTGTCCCAATCTGATTGAACAGAGCGAATCATGGCTGTTTTTCGGAAAGGGGCTAGGGCGCTTATCACAGGTGGTGCGTCTGGAATCGGACTCGCGGTTGCAGAGATGTGCGTTGAGAATGGCATGAGTGTTTCTATTGTCGATTTCAATAAAGAGGCGCTTGGGCTGGCGGAGGAAAAGTTGAAGGGGGGGGATGTGACGTTCCTCCAGGCCGATGTGAGCAAAGAGCAGGATTGGAAGGGTATTCGTGAGAGTGTGAAAGATGTGGATTTTTTGATGTTGAATGCAGGTATCGGCGCGCAGGGAACTTGGGGCGATGGAGACTACTTTCAGAAGGTAAGTGAGCTTGGCGATTGCTTCTCTCGGACCTTCTCACCGCATATGGGTAATTATGTCTTAATCTTGGCCTGATAAAGCGAGGTGTTGCGTCTGAGAATCTGCACAGCGTGGAAGCACGTTGCTTTCTGCAAAGGTTCTAGGGTGCGGCATCGCTAGGAATGGAGGGAAAGGAAAGGAGAAGAAAAAACCCGCTTCTAGACTCTCGACTTTTCCACGACCCGAGATGTGGGTTGGACGGCGTTGTCGAAGTCCGTAAACCCAAGTCCAACACCCTCGAGACTCGCGGATACCACGTGGGTGGAGGTTTGTGTAAGCTCACGAGCAAGACCAGAGGATCCACCTTCCTCGCAACATTCACAATGGTCTTCTTACACACCGCCGTTCAACAGAGGCAAAGAAAACGATGATCGCATCTATTGATTGTACTCGCTAGATCGAGAAGCGAATCTGATGATCTCGAGCTAGTTAGTTGCAAAACGTGGTATAACAGTGCGCTAACCACTTCCAGATCCTTTCTACCAATCTTTTCGGAGTCATAAATGGATTAAACACTTACGTGCCTTCGTTCCAAGCACGCGCAAACGATGCCGCACCAGGTACGTTTCCACTCCCATGACATCCAAACCCACACCCACGCACCATGCACCACCCATCGCCACCCCTCCTCCCAAAAGCTACCTTAGCGCCAACACCCCCCCATCCCAGCACTCCACCCATCCCCCCCCCTTAAATCACAACAAAACCCCCGACTCGCATCCAACCTCTCCCCTCGCACCCACTCTAGCTCCACGAGGCCCAAAGCCAAGATGAAATACGATATCATCAAAGCTAACACTCATCACCCCATCACACAGCCGCCATAGTCATAACGGGAAGCAAACAGGGCATTACCAACCCCCCAGGCAGCCCCGCCTACAATGCAAGCAAAGCAGCCGTAAAAACGCTAGCAGAGCACCTCTCCTTCGACCTCAAAGACAAAGCAAATATAAACGTGCATTTACTCGTCCCAGGCTGGACATTTACCCCACTGGTGAGATGCAAAAACTTCCTATATTTACCTATCTACTTCGTACACCCTTGCCACCCACCTACCAGCCATACACAATCACACAATTATAAACATGTGGACTTACAAGACGTTCAGGCTGGTAATTCCCCTGATTCTTCACGCCCTAAACCCCCGGGTGCGTGGACTGCTGCGCAAGTGGCTTCGTATTTGCGCGATGGGATGCTTGAAGGTAGGTTCTATGTCATTTGCCCGGACAACGATGTCAGCGAGGCGATGGACAAGAAGCGCATGTTGTGGAGCGTGGGGGATATTGTGAATGGGCGGCCGCCGTTGTCGCGGTGGAGGGAGGAGTTTAAGGGGGGGGTGGCGGCGTGGATGGAGAGGGGTGAGGAGTGAGGAGTGAGTGAGTGAGTGAGTGAGTGATGTGATGGGATTAATTTCCTGATCAGACACTCAGAGTAGATAGCTACATTGAGGGAAGGAGGGGGGAAGGTAAGTACTACTAGTACAAAAGTATTTTTTGCCATTAAATCCACCATAAATTCTATCCGAGAAGAGGAAGTATTTAAAGCAAGGAAATTTCCAGCAGAATTCAACCCAAGAACAACCCCCTCGTCCCTCTCCGCCTCGAAGCTTAGCAAAAAGAAACAAACGAAAACTTCGACGAATTCCTATTCCAATACCTACATTCTTCCTCCTTTGAACAACCATCTATGCCATACATGGATGCATGCACGCGAAGACTTTTCCCGTTATTTGGATTCGCTAGCCAGTTAATCTAGTTCAATTGCCAGATGAGTTTTCCCACCCAGTGCAGTCTGAACAGGGGAGAAGGGATAGTGAAGAGATAGAGAAGCAAGAAGAAGAGAGAAAAGAAAATTCAAATACATTCCAAGCAACCATAGTTATATCCCACAAAACCCATCAAAAATGAAACAGCCAACTACGTAAATTAAACACATCTTTATACCAATTACATACACTATACCAACCACCCAACCCACCAACTCAACTCATCCCTCATCCCACATGCACTCGCCCAACCCAACCCCAAAGATATTAAAGATAAAAAACGACTTCAACTACTCATTACATATATCAACTACGTTAAAAGAGCGACTGAACAAATAAATTATACGTTTCGAAAAGAATTCAACCTCCCCATTGCCTCCCCCCACCCCTCCCTCAGCTCAAAAAGAAAAAGACAAAGAAGAAGGATAAGAAGAAGAAAAAACACTTCAGAGACAGATGGGTATACTACGCGGAAACAATTACGTGGAAGAAAGGACAAATAAGAAAGAAGAAGATGACGAAGAAGAAGAAGACTTAAAGGGAAAACAACACCATCAACCCCCCTTGTTTACTCTCACTCCTTCTTTCCCTTCCCATCCTTGGCAATCAGCGCTGTCAAATCCTCCTGTGCAGTCTCAAATCGCTCAACGCCAGGTCTTTCCCCCTTACCTCCCATCTCCCCATTCCCACCACCACCCCCGCCCATCAGTTCATCAGCGCCAGCGGTGAAAAACCTCTCCACGACCGGTCGTCTCGTTTCCCCATTCCTCACCTCGACATCCGCATCGACATCTCCAATCCCATCATTACCGCCTATCTCTTTAGAAAACGCGTCCACACCTGGCGTTGGAATCTCCACACTCTGCAAGGTCAACGTACTCGCGTTGGCATCGCCCTCGACACCATCAACTTTCAACCTAAAAGGATACGCAACACCACCTCTCGTGGGCCTAGTGCTCAGCGTATCGGTAGTTGGGATCAGTGTCTCGGGAGACTGCGGTCTTTCACTTTCACCATCGGCAGTGAGTACGATTGCAGGGGTTGGCGCGCTCGTGGTGCTAAACTCGCTCATAGGAGAGGGGATGGGAGATGCTTTGCGTTCCGGGGCGATGGTGGTAGCTTCGGCGAGGCCGGGAGTGGGTAGGGCTAGGTGGGAGAGGTTGTCTGATGAGTCTTTGATTTGATTTTGGTAGGTCACTGTTGAGTGGCGGGAACGGGAGCGGGGGCGCGAACTGGGAGAGGGACTTGGTTGGAGATTTGTGCCGCGTTTGGATTTGCGACGGGTTTTGGGTGGTGGGAGGTTGGGAGCGCCATCTGTGGGGGGTTGGTCGAGCTCACGGTCGGTGGGGAATGAATCGGGTTGGTCC
Source organism: Helminthosporium solani (assembly GCA_022560085.1). Taxonomy (NCBI): domain Eukaryota; kingdom Fungi; phylum Ascomycota; class Dothideomycetes; order Pleosporales; family Massarinaceae; genus Helminthosporium; species Helminthosporium solani. The sequence goes on from JAFISD010000099.1 coordinate 77,382, forward strand.
GCTCTTTGTTCTCGGTCGAGCTGTCCATGTGGTGTTAGTGAGGGTTAAAGTTTGCAATAAGAGTCGATAGAGAGTGATGCCAGAGCTTTCCCCCAAGCTTTTCGTCGACTCGTGACTCTGATTCTTTCTACGATAATAGGATGGGCAAGAGTACGTACCGTAGCTTCGTCGTGTCTGCTCCCCCATCCGCTCCACATGGCCATTCCCCAAGACTTTTTCGCTTTCTTCTCCTTCTTCATGCCCTTGACCTGGCGTCCAGCAAGTGCAGTAGGAGGCGGGGTCTCGTCCTTGAAACCCTCGTACCCCTTCTTCATATCTTTGATTCTCTGTTTCTGAACCTTGAGTTTTTGCTTTGCAAACCTACTGTTCCACCGCTCTTGAGCCTTCATCCACTTGCCTACGGGTCCAGGTTTCGGTACACCAATTTTTGTAACTTCGATGTTGAGGGCTTCGATTTCGGACGATGGAGCTAAGGCGTAGATCCTTCCGTGGCGGTCCACGCGTTGGCGTATCATGTGCCGCTCGAACACGGGGAGAGCATCTCCAGCCCGACCAACTGTCGGCTTTTGGTCGTCTTTCTCCGCAATACTCGAGAACTTGACTTGTTGGGCACTTTGTGGCATGTTCAACTTGATGTCGTCTGACGAGGGGTTGTTTTCCGATTCTGTAGCAGTTGAAGACACAGATGAATCGGTACTAACAAACGAGATGCTGCCGTCTTCCAAGATGTCAATCGAAGTCTTCTGAGCCCGCGCTAGTGCCCAAGCACCGAATTGTGCGATGCTACGGTACATGTGTTTTGCGGGTCGGGTGAAACTAAGCGTTGGTCCGACATGGCACAGATCATCCCAGACCTGTAGCTGAACGTTTGTAGGTTTGTGACGCGGGGCTTCCGCTTGTATGGTTTCTGCAGTTTGATTATTTGAGGGGGGAGGTAGATACGATAACGGCGAGGAGGCCTTGTGTGCAATGTAGATTTGCTCGTCCTTGAGCAGCTCACCGCCACCGACCTGAATCAAAAGAGGAGGCAGGCCGCCGAGAGACGGTTGTAGTGCTGGTGACACCAGAGGATGCGTGAGCATGTGGTTCGGTGTATACATCTGGATCTGGTCCTTGATTTCAACACGATTGTCTTCGAGCTGTACGGAGAGGGTTGATAGCGGGCCTATACTATATTTCCCATCTTGTGACACCCATTGATCTTGTTGATCTCCACCGCCTTCGGGCAGATTCAAGATTTCACCGAGACCCGGCTGATCTGGAGACCGAACAGAGAAGCCCTGGACACGCTCTGCCTTCTCATCACTGCCTTGTTTTTCCGGTCCTTGAATTTCGCGTTCGAGGAGAAGCCTGTCGTCGGCGTTTGGAGGTGGCCAACTAATGCTGGGTTTGTGAATGAAGCCATGGGCCGGAATATAGTCCATCTTGCCGTCTCCTCCAAGACTAGGAAAGCTGTGGGTGAGGTCGACCCATGGTGAGATGAGTACAGCACCTGCAGGGAGGGGAATGCCTTGGTCGCGCAACGTGACCAGCATGCTCAACACCATACCTCCGCCAGCAGAATCCCCAGCCAGCACAATGGTCGAAGGGTCGTGCTTCTCCTCCAACAAGTAGAGGTACGCAGCCAAACAATCCATCAGACCACAAGGAAATGGAAACTGAGGGGCGAGTCTGTATCTTGGCGCCAGCACTCTTGCCTTCAGTTTTCGCGCATGTCGCTGCATCTGGTAGCGATGCTCATCCACGCTCCCGAAGAAATAGGCGCCACCATGAACATACAACATGACTCTTTGGCCTTTTACATTGGCTGACTTCTTCCTCTCCTCCATGTCCTTGCGCATTTCGATCCATTCTGCCTCGAGACCTTCGCCTTCCTCGCGTCTCCATTCCCACCAGCTGTGCCCGCCAACCGCCCTGATACCTTCGGGGCCCAACTGTGCGCGTATATAGTCAGCGGATCGACGCAATTGCAGACTGGATATCTCGATTCGGTCCACGTCGACCCAGATGGGGACGGGAACCCATTGCGAAGTGAAGGCCTGCAGCTCTTCGACGGTGTGATACGAGGCATAATCGAGGAAGCGGCGGATGAGCTCGAGGCCTTCGTGGTACGATATGTGCGCAGTCGGTTTCTCGTGCAGAGGTCGCCGGTTGAGGTAGTGTGAAAGGTACGTGTACATGACAGTGGGCGCGACAGCTGCGCCTACTGTGATTGTGTTTACGGGCATGGCGCAGTATTATGGCAACAGGAACAGGAACAGGAACAGGAATAGGATCAGGAATAGGGTCAAGCAAAGACACAGGAATAGGAATAGGAAAAGGAACGGGACGGGAACAGCAGCAGCAACAGAAAAGGAGAAGGATTAGGAGCAGAGGGATGAGAGCGTCGATCTATCGATGACGTCCAACCAATCTCTGCTCGTAAGCAACTGAAGAGAGGCAGACACGCAGACAGGCAGACTTGGGAATGAGAAAGAAGAGCTGAAACGATTGCTGAGTGGAGAGTGCGAGATGTGAGCCGAGCTGTGAAAGTAGCGTCGGATTTGTTGAACGTGTGGAGCCCCCCCCCCCAGATGGATTTCCATGCAGGGTCTCTTTTACACTACGTCATCGTATCTTTCTGCCGTCGCTGCTCACAATTCGTCAATTAGCCCTGGTGGAGAGAATGTCTTTCCAGGTGTGACTTTGCTCCGACCACGATGCTTTCATCAGACATTGTCCAATCCGACATGCTTCGTACTTTCGGTGTTGATTGTTCATTGCTTCGACTGTCTAGATGTAATGATATATATTCCGTATCCATATTATTATCCATACGGACATGATCTGTTTTCAGCTCAGGCGAGGCGTTCGGTGCACCTCCGGAGATAAGCGTCTAACTCCTGAAAAGCATCAATCCTTGCTCTGCAGCGTCCATTGCGTCGTCTTCCGCCTCGCTCTCCACCTCATCATGCTCACCCAGCCCGAGCCGTTGGCCGAATAGACTGCTAAACAATTCGTCTCTCTGACGCTCGCCCCACTGGCCCCGTTCCTCTGGCGCCATGAAGTTCTGTAGCCTCTCGTGAACCGTGTATCGCAATCTTCGCCCCTTGCTGGCTTTTGTGTCCACCACCTTCTTCGTCTTCGCTTCTCGAGCAACCTGCCATGGAGCCTGCACGACAAACTCTGCTGCCCCGTTAGTAGAGAGATCTGCAGATCGCTGCTCGAGAAGCTCCTTGAGTAGCAGGCCATAGAAATCGGCATCGTCGTAGATGCGTGCATCGGCAGCTGGTTTGGAAGAAGCGGATTGGAGCGGTGCGCAAGACCGTGGTGTCTGGGTGCGGGCTATCAAATGCGTGGAATTGCTGAGCTGAGACTCGAGAACGTCGGTAAGAGTCTGCTGCGCGCCAGCATTGAGCTGCCCCTTTGCGCCGCCTGTGGTAACGCCGCGTGTCTTCGCCGACCATTTCTCCAGCGTGATCTTCCGGTGTTTAATACTGCTAGATTCCGATAGTTGGATGGAATCCCATATCGTGGAGGAGGGTGTGGTAGATGTAAAATCTGTGCGCTTGCGCTTCTGACCCGTGCGTGCTTCATCCAAGGAAGCTCTCAGATCAGTGAGATTGTTCAAGAGATTCAAAGCTGCTGTTTCGGCCGCCTCAATTGAAGCTTCCGGCGCCAACTCATCCTTGTGTGCCTCGGCCACCAAGCTGTTCGTTGAGACCAAAGCCTTCTGCAACCGAATGCGGGTGTTGAGGAGGGTATCGAATGTCTTGCGCTGTCGTTTAATCGCATTGCCTTTGGCGACATCTGTTTGCGCTGCGGCCGCGAGATTCGTAGCAAGCGATTTGGTGTCCTTCAGCATCTCCCGAACCGCTGCGCTTCCATCGAGCTTAGATTCACCCATCATCTTGCGAAGCTCCGACGATTCTTCATCGGACTCTTCGGAAGCGTCATCTTCTGAGTCGTCTGAGTTCTCTTCCTCGTCCTCCTCCCCACTCGCCGAACCCTGATCTTCTTCCGAATCATCTTCGTCGCTTGGAACCTCCGCATCACTACCATCGTCGTCCCCGCCTATGCTGTCATCTTCTTCGTCGCTATCGCCTTCAAAGCCTCTTGCGAAGGGGTCGTCGCTATCCTCGTCTTCCACGACCCCGCGACTGATCCGACTGCCAGTATACTCTGGACCAAGCGGTACCACCTCCTTTTTCCTCAGCTTGCTCTTGCCCACATCGAAATAATGTTCGCGTCCAGCGTTCGCATCGTCGCCTGAAAAGTCGGATTGGTCTTCGTCGCTTGAGCTTGAAGGCGCAGGGTCAAGCAGAGATTCGGGATCATAGTCTGCGAAGAATTAACAAGCAGTTTTTTTTGGATCATCGGTATTTTCAGCTCACCTCGAAGCTTTGATTTACCCATCGTGTGCGTGCAGTGTGGTGTCCAAGTGGTCGCGAATATTTCAATGCTGCATGAACTTTTGCAGCCCCACAGAAAAAAGGACCCGCCAAGTCCCAGCGAGCCAATCGCTCAGTCAGCGCTCGCCGCAATCACCTCCGCGCTCATTGCATCATGTCAATGAAGCGGCGATTGTTCTCTACGCTGAAGCAGCTGCAGCATGAGAACCCTTTGGTAGGTCTTCATTTTTTGTTCATCACATATGCGACCTAATTGATGATACTAGGGACTCCCCCGCTCCGGCGCTCCACCCCAAATGCCGCGCATGCAACGAGGCCTGCCGCCAAAGAGGAATATAAAAGATGTGAAGAAGATCATCGCTGTTTCATCCGCAAAAGGAGGGGTAGGAAAGAGCACGATATCTGGTATGATGGACGCGTACATGTTTTATGTAATGCTTGCTAAGTTGATTGATCAGTGAACTTGGCCCTCGCTTTTGCCCGTAGTGGTTACAGAGCAGGCATCCTCGACACCGACATCTTCGGCCCATCAATACCTACCCTCTTGAATCTCTCCGGAGAGCCTCGCCTATCACCCAGTCAGTGCCCCCGAAACCATCCACCTCATCGACTCGAAGCCTGATGTAGAGTCTAGACAACCAACTGATACCATTGTCGAACTATGGGTTGAAGAGCATGTCAATGGGCTACCTCATTCCGGAATCCTCTCCTATAGCATGGCGCGGCCTCATGGTCATGAAGGCCCTCCAACAATTGCTCCACGAAGTCGAATGGGGGGGCCTCGATATCCTTGTACTCGACCTACCACCGGGAACCGGCGACGTCCAACTGACCATCACCCAACAACTCAATTTGGACGGCGCAGTCATTGTCTCTACCCCACAAGACCTCTCGCTGAAGGATGCCGTAAAGGGCGTCGAGCTCTTCAGGAAAGTGAATACAAACTTGTTAGGTTTGGTATGTAACATGAGTGGATTCAAGTGCCCTGGGTGTGGAGAAGCACATAATATCTTCGGGGATATGGGGAAGATAAGAACTATGTGTGAGAAGTACGAACTCAATCTTCTGGGCGAGATTCCACTGCATGCAAGCATCTGCGAAGACGCGGATCGAGGAAAACCTACCGTGGTCGCAGAGCCTGAAGGCGAAAGGGCTAAGATGTTTAGTAGCATTGCAGATGAAGTCGGAATGCTGGTTGGATTGGAGAAATGAGGTACAATTGTATACAATACTTGTAAATCTATCATCATTCGCAAACCGTCATACGCGTTCCCTTGTTGGGATTTATCACGTTGTCACGTGCTAATATCAGTCTGTGTCAATTTCATCCCGAAGCCGACATCTTCCCCTCATTTGCTCCAAAGCCTCCAGCGGTTCCACTCCCCCACATAATCACTCACGCACTCTCGTTCACTAATACTATATGTACTCCGCAATACGCTTGCGGCCCATAATAGCTCCGCTAATATCCTTTCCAGCAACAGATCCGCCGAGGGGAAATGAATACGACTCCAGGGGCGTAAACTTGCCCCGCATCCATAGAAGTATTAACCCTACTGGGCCTGCATCCGATCAAACGCCACAATCAATGCATCTGATCGCTAACTTCACAAGTATCTTGGTAGAGACCCACCCGATACTATACATCACTGTACTTTCGCCATGGTCCTGTCTTTGGTAGTTCCATGAAGATGAACTATCAACCATCCAAACGTGCCTCATCTCTCGCACAGGAAGTTGTTGGACACTGACGAATATTGCTATTCGTATCGGCATTTCTTGCTACGACTGTTTTCACGTCATCGCCAATGTGGGCCATAGGAACTACTACCCCGGCCATGTTCTACGTCGACATACACGGCAGTTGATGCAAGACCTTATGCCGGTTGACCGTCCCTCCACACAACCCCAACATTACCACCTTAGCCTAGAACAGTCGTCACATGGGGGAAACGAGACCCAATCAGATGTATCATAGACATAGCTTCCCTTTGTGGGTTGCATGCCCACAACTCTATCGCGTACTTGATACTTTCCGGGCTCCAGCAACGCGCGGTTTGCTGACCGCATATGCTACGCTTCGACCAAGTATTTGAACCTTGAGGGCGTCAGAAATACGCTTTTGTATCATCTCCATGACGGCGATATCTTAACACGATGGCAGAACCCAAGATAGAGACTATAGACGTGGACATGTCAACCCGCGAGCAAATCCATGAACAAGAGATCGGACATGAGAAAGACATTGTACTTCTGGATGCAGGAGCTGCACATCTCGAGAAGGGTCAGTACGGGAACCTGAAGCTCGCAAAGGATGGCCACACTGTACTCATCCCGCAACCCACCACCGATCCGGATGACCCGCTGAACTGGTCATGGACACGAAAACATCTTATGCTCGCCGTCGTTTCGTCTACGGCTTTTCTTGGGGATTACGGCTCTGGCTCAGGTATCCCCTTGATCGTACTCCAGGGTAAAGAATGGGGACTTTCACCCGCAAAGGTGAATGAATCTGGAAATTTGAATGTGCTTATGCTGTGAGTTGTGCTCTCAAAATTCCGTTTGGAAGACAATTGACATCCGAAGGGGTATTGGCGGGCTCTTCTGGATCGTCGTCTCCTCTTGGTGGGGAAGAGCACCCGTCATGTTCTGGTCGACACTTACTGGAGTCTTCTTCACGCTTGCCTGTGCAGTCACTGATAGCTTTCCCGTATACTACGGTTTCCGAGCTATGATGGGACTCACCCTTACAGCATACCAAGTCGTTGGTCTCGCCTGTGTCAAAGACATGTTTTTCTTCCACGAACACGCGCGGAAGATTGGGATCTGGGTTGCCATTTTCATCTTGTCACCCTATCTCGGGCCATTCTTTGCCAATTTCATCATCGCGGGGACGGGCGATTGGCGAGCTGTCATGTGGCTTTGTTTTGCCATGGGCGCTGCCGACCTCGTTGCTATACTAATTATCTGCGACGAGACTTATTACGAGCGGGGCATTCCCCTTGAACAGCAGCCTAAAAGACCGAAAACTCTTAAAGCAAGATTGTCACGTGTCGTCGGTATATGGCAAATACAACACCACCACGGCTACTTCAAGACATTATGGCATTGCTGTAACCGCCTCCTCTCCACCTTCCTAAAACCTATCATCATCCCGGCTATGTTATACTAGTAAGCTACATCCTACCGTCTCTCCCTCCCCCCCACCACTCCTCCCATCTAATCCCCACCCCCAGCGCAATGAGCTTCATGTGGGCTGTCGGCATAAACATCACCTCCACCATCCTGCTCGAAACACCGATCCAAGCAGGCGGCTACGGCTTCAAATCTAAAGCCGTCGGCCTCCTCTACTTCACGCCCCTCGTCGCCGTCACCCTCGGCGAAACCTTTGGCCACTTCTTCAACGACTGGATTGCAAACCGCTATGTACGTAAGCACAACGGCATCTTCAAGCCAGAAGCCCGTCTCGTGACAAATTACATTGCTGCGGCTTTTATGATCCCAGGTCTCATCATCGTCGGCCAGACGCTCGAAAAGCATCTAAGTTATGCGGGGATTATCATGGGGTGGGGCATGTATGTTTTTGGGGTTATGCTTGCTACCGTGGCTATTACGGCGTATGCGTTGGATTCGTATGGGACGGCTAGTTCTGAGGTCTCTGGATTGTTGAACTTTGCTAGAGGTAAGATTGTTCCTCTTCTTGGTTGTGATGTCGGGTAGTGAGCTGTGCTGATTAGTGTCATTTCTGTCTAGTCATCTCTGGGTTCTCTGTGGGGTATTTTCAGGAACCTTGGGGGGAGAAGAGTGGGTTTGGGCTTTCGTTTGGGATTCAGGCGATTATTGTGGCGGCTGCTATGGGGATTGTTGCTGTGTTGCAGATTTATGGGGGGGCTTTGAGGGCGAAGGGGGGCCCGGTTTTGTGAGGGCGTTTGTGGGTTGAGATTGAAATGGGGGTTGTTGTTTTGGGGAATGATGTGTATGTTTAGTTGAATGGGTTGGCGTAGTTTGTGAAATCTGCTTGCTATTTTACTGCGTTTTGATTACTGGTGTGGTTTGGGGCTGGGGATGGCTGCTTACTTGTGTTTACAGACTGATGAGGGAGTTGTAATCTTTGTAAGAGGGGGTTAGGAATGTTATTGGGTATGTATTTGTTGGGATTTTGAGGTGGATAGGCGCAGTGAGCTTGAATTGATAGGTGGTAAATATATTCGCAATTGTGAAAATGGGCACACTTCAGCATTTTTCAACTGATGATTTACAGCTTACCCCGTATTCCAAGAAAATCCAAGATGAGGACAAACTATCTGGCGTCATGTGTCATCATCTTGTACGCAAGTCATACACCAGTACCCTCGTAGTACGAAGTAAGCACAAAGCGACCTAAGCACATGGAGCGGACCAAACCCCTTCTTGAATATGCACCGTAAGAATCCTCATTGCTGTTCCGTACTGAGGATACACAGAAAGCATAGTTAGGGTAGAAGGATCATACGTTCGCTTATAGGGAGAAGGATCCTGACTATCCAATAAGATAACAAGCCTCAACAACCACTGTTATACAACACGCACCACATACTTCCACCATCGCCAACAAAGGTCCAATCTTCCACATACTTTTCCTCAGTTCCTCAAGCCCTTAGTTCGTCCGTCTTACGTCCGCGGCGGTTTGCCTCGCAATTGAAACAATCTACCCCGCAACTTTCGCCGCGGATCCCCGCACGCCAGGTAGGGGCAACGTAGTAGCTCATGTTAGCTGTCCCCATCCTAATTGGAACCATACCTTAGGTATCACAGGCCAAGCTGCGAAGATCACGACAAGTGAACTGTATACTTCGCCGAGGTGGACGCCAATCGGAGGGTGAGGGTCGATATTGCTGTCTCAAAGTTAGAATCAGTAGGGGGGACACTGCAGGTGTATTGGGAATTATTGGTACTTGTCATTGGTAGTGGGGGGTTTGAAATGGAAGTTTTGACCTCGGTGTGTAGGGGTTCCTCTCCACTCTGTGAATAGAGCGAGCTAGTGATTTACGATTCGTTTATGTACAGTCCATATCGTACAGCTGGAACTTCAATGTAGTATAAAGTCGGCTTTACCGGCCCCTCAAATATAATTGCTTTGCTGTCACTTCTACAATTGGAGCTTCTTGATACTTGAATTTCTGTGCTCGACATGTCGGTAAACGCTAATGGGAAGTGGGATTATTCGACGCCTGGGTCTAATGGATACAATGTCCCTGAGTTCGTATACAATGTGCGTTGTTGTGCTGATGGATGCGTGGATGCGGACTCATGTTGGTGACAGGACCCGTCGACGCGGAAACTTAGAGTCGTTACTATTGGAGCGGGATTCTCGGGGATTATGAGCGCGTATAAGATTCAGAAGCAGTGCGAGAATGTGGAACTCGCGGTAAATACCTAATGATCACTCTCCAACCACTCACGCGCTCGTCCTGACCAGATCCGTAGATCTACGAGAAAAATCCTGATATCGGAGGTATATAACACATCATCTTCCATACTGTATCATACTGACGAGTACCCAAGGCACATGGCTCGAAAATAGATACCCAGGGTATAATTTCAAGGTACCACTAGGTCGGGATCGGAGAAGCTAACTTACTTCTCTAGATGTGCCTGCGACATTCCATCCCACACCTACACGATGAACTTCGCCCTCAACCCCGACTGGCCCCGATTCTTCTCCTACTCGCCCGATATCCACGCCTACCTCCACAAGATCTGTGAAGTCTTCGATCTCCGCAAATACATGACATTCGATACCGAAGTCGTGGGCGCAGAATGGCAGGATGACGTCGGAAAGTGGAAAGTTACACTCCGACAGAAAGCACTAGGCGGTGCTACAAGAGAATTCGACGACGAGTGCGACTTGTTGCTTTACGCCACCGGGGTCCTGAATAACTTCAAGTGGCCCAAGATTCCCGGCATGGAGAAGTTCAAGGGCAAAATCTTACATACGGCGCATTGGCCCCAGGAGTACCAGAAAGAGCAGTGGAAGGGCGAACGCGTAGCTGTTATTGGGAGCGGGGCGTCTAGTATCCAGACTGTTCCCAATATGCAGCCATCCGTCAAGCATTTGGATGTTTTTGTGCGGACGGGGGTTTGGTTCATACAGATTGCGGATAACTTTGGACAGAATAAGGAGTATAGTGTTGAGGAGAAGGATGCGTTTCGCAACAGTCCTGAGGCGTTGGTGGCGCATGCGAAGGATATTGAGGGACAGATCAATGGGTTGTGGGGGCTTTTTTACTCGGGGAGTCAGGCGCAGAAGGAGGGGGCTGCTATGGTGTATAAGAGGATGAAGGACTTTATTAAAGATGAAAGATTGTTGAAGGGATTTACGCCAAAGTTTGGGGTTGGATGTGAGTATTCTTTCCATTTCAATCATGTGCTTGTGCTAATATTACTATAGGTCGTCGTGTTACTCCTGGAGATCCGTATATGGAGGCTATACAGAAAGAAAACGTCGACGTTCACTTCACTGCGGTGGGAGAAATCACCGAGAAAGGTGTTGTAGGTGAAGATGGTATCGAAAGAGAAGTCGACACTATTGTCTGTGCTACCGGTTTCGACGTATCCTATCGCCCTCGCTTCCCAATCATCGGAAAGAACGGTGTCAATTTATACGACAAATGGAAACTTACACCTGAATCATACCTTGGAATCGGGGTGCCTGATATGCCAAACTGGATGACTTTCATCGGACCCACATGGTGCGTATCATTACGATGGTCCAGGTCGTCATCGTCAGCAGGTACCGGTATGCTAACAGAATCCCAGGCCCATACAGAATGGTTCCATCACCGGTCCCCTCCTCGGGGTATCCGAATACGCCATCCAAATCATCAAAAAGATGCAACGCGAGCATATAAAATCCTGGGTCCCCCGGCAAGACATGACCGACCGCTTCAACGAGCACGCCCAAGAATGGATCAAGCACACCGTGTGGAAAGACGACTGCCGCGCCTGGTACCGTAACAACGATACTGGGCGTGTAAATGCCGTGTGGCCAGGCTCGTCACTCCACTATATGGAAACCATCGCGACGCCGCGGTATGAGGACTTTCATATTGAGTATTTGCATAAGAACCCGTGGGCGCATTTGGGCATGGGGTATAGTTTGTTGAATGTTAAAGAGGGTGTGGACACGAGTCCGTATTTGAGGGTGGAGAATATTGATCCGAAGTGGTTGGATGCTGTGGGGTATAAGGGGATGGCGAAGGAGGTGGATGAGAAGAGGGCGGAGAAGAAGAAAGTGGACACTAGTGGTCATGTAAGTACACCAGGGAAGCTTTGAGGTGGAAATGACGATAATCATTTGCTTCTCCATCATTTGGTATTAGGTATCTAGTATCACGGATAAGAGGAGGTGAGAGTAACTGGTAATCCGCTGTATTTGGTGTACTCTGCTCTAGCTATCTACGAGCAGAAAGCTCTGGTTTATATCTCCAGAGTCAACTCCACTCGTTGGTTGCTACTTAGCTACAAACTACCGAGTTTGGTGTAGCAAACCGACGATACCAAACTGATTGCTCAACAAGCTGATTTACCAAACCACCAAACCACAAACCACACGTGACATCTAGACAGTTGTTGGATTGCTGGCTTTAAGCTTTTGAAGGATGTCTGAGCGAATTGCCGGAAGGGACATTCTTACCTCGATTAGGGCTACAACCTTGACCAGAGATGAAGAAAGAGCGAAATTTATGACATAAGTGCAGGTCCCAATCAATTACAAGCCCTCTCCATGATTTCCTCCGAGACTCGTATCTCAGTAGAAGAGGGGGAGGTGCATGAGGATTATTCTAGGGGCCAATTGCTTCCATTAGCACTGTAGGAAAGTACTTGACGAAAGCTAGTATTGATAGAAAACTAGTAGAGCACGCAGCATCCGTAGAAGTATACAAGAAGAGGTTGGTTAGTATCTACAATTTCTCTATTCTTATTCTCTGACTGTTCATGTCTTGTCTATTCTATATCACTACCATATCCATATTTACTTTCACAATTGCCTAAACCAGATAAATCAAGGCCTTTTGCTATAGTTTTTTCAAGGTTAAAAACTACGCTACTTTGCCCGTATGAATCGCAAAGGTTTAAACAGTCGTAAACGCCACGTTACAAGAACGGCCCAATTACCAATCCCAACTTTCAAAGTGTGCCCTTAAGTGACAATGAATAGCAGGATCTCATAATGATGCTGGAACCATGTAATGCGTAGAATAAAGATACTGCTACTACTTCTAAACTTTTGCAGTTCATGAAGATATCCTTTAGAATTCGAGGATTATACATCAAGAAAAGCTAGGCATTTGACTCTAGTCTTAAAATTATAGAGGATGGTATTTTTTTTAAAGTTGAATAATGTCTTGATCTTGAAAATAGGAGGTTTGAGAAGGATAGCTATTCTTTCTATTTTCGCTGCTACTACTCTTTCGACTCCTTCCGCATCTATGTAATTCTCCTCTCACATTCTTCGCTAGATCTATACATCTAAACCTAGAGTAGATAATAGTACCCCCTTATTTATGAATACTGGTGGTAAAAGGCTGTATACAATACTGTCGCAGACGTGGGGATGAGACAAGTAGCAGATTTAAATTTCACCTTGTCTTCGAAATGGAAATATAACTTGAACTCGAAATTAAATTATGTAAAAACCAGTACGACCGCCCTATTGACGTCGCACCTGAACAATATAATCATCTCCCTCCTTGGCCAGAACCGCAATAGAAACCCCAAGTCCAGAATCATAAGTCGATCCTACCTGGAATGGAGCATCATTCAGCTCACCCCCTATCGAAGCATCGCAACCCCCAGATCCCGGCGTCGAGTCAACAACACGAAGTGGCCCATACCCACTGTCAACATCGCTATGAGACTCATAAATCAGCACACCAGTCCCACAAGCATTCTGATCTACTCCAAAGTTCGAGCGCACCTCCGCCAGCAGCGAAAGCGTGGAATTAACCGGCATCATAACAGCTTTCGTCGCACCAGCGCCAACCTCTATAGGGGTGATCCTATGCGTTGTGTTTCCAGCAATTTCAACACAGTCGACTTGGGACGTTTCAATCCAGCCAAGCTGCCACTTCTCGAAGGCAAGAAAATCAGGACTCTGCCCACTGATTAAACCCATCATGTCGAATCCACCAACCCACTGCACTGACGTTCCGCCCGAGTAGGGATACAGATCCGGCAAGCCCATGGTATGTCCCGTTTCGTGGTTGATAACCTTGAAGCCCCAGACATCATACATATCCTGTCCGAACGTCACGGTGTTGCCGATCTCAGAGCCGTCCGCTGTTTTCACCGGAACCATGAGAGTAGGCGAGAAGGAAATGGCCGCCGCGCCTTGCGGAGGGAGAATATACAAGACGTTGATCCCCGTGAAATTGACAGACTTGCCGACCGCATCGATTGCATCCTGGGTATATCGAAGATGATCCTCGGTAGTGAGACCGCGCGTGTAATTGTAAGACCAGGAGTCCCTCGGCATGCGGTAGAAACGGTCTAGATGCGGCTGCATTTCGAGATTGAGTTTTCCGTAAGACATCTGTGTATAAAATGCTTTTGCGTCGGTTATGACGTTGTATAGTTCTTGCGTTGTGCCGGTTGCTGGGTAGTCGGGGAAGTCAACAAAAATGACTGCGGCGCGTAGTGTGCCGGTGGAGGGCGCTGCGGCGCCATATCCGGCTGCTGCTGGACGACATGTTGTTGTGTTTTGCGCGATTGCTGGCTGCAGTCCGGCCAGCACGGCGAGCGAGGTTGCCCAGAGAGAGAAGTATTTTGTCTGCATTTTTGCGAGGGAGCTGGATACTCTGGCTGAGGGTGCAGGTAGCTTTTCGAGGAGGTCAGTACATAGCCTTATATATATTGCTTCTAGAAAAACATGTTTTCTTATCAGGGGACTCTTGTCGATCAAACAGGGTGGGGCTGCTGTACGGAGTATTGTACCTTTGTATAACGAATTCTATAATTGATGGAAACTTGACTACGGAATAGTTCCTGCAGTCATTAATTAACCGATGGATGAACTGGTTTGATTAATAATAACGATACTGATGAATTCCATATTGGTGGCATAGAGTCCTCAGTATCCTACTGGCTTGAAAGGTGTACTAGTGATAGACGTGTAAACGTACCAAACACGATAAACAAAACTATAATTCACTGTAGGAAAATATAATTCGTCAATTTAAATTCTTCTAGAACAATAGATGGAAACACCAGAGCATAAGATGCTCTACTCCGTATCATGATCAGAATCGCAGCTGGTCACGTGCTGGTATTGTAAAGAGCTGAGTTGAAGATCATGCAAGAGGAAATTGCCAATCTAGTGTCGAAACAAAGGGGAAGGGGACATAAGTAAGGTTCAGAGTTTGGTGACTAACTCGCACTACAAAAGTAGACTAGAGAGACAACCCGGCCCGATAACATGGTATGTTCATGGTAAGCTCGTCTGAACGCATTACATGCGGCATAAATAGAAACAAGCTATCTACGAAATGGTGCGAGTAAAGGAGCTGCAGATCTTGATGAATAACTAACTGGTGGAGTAGTTAAAGGAAGCCAAGCTGTAGAAACTATCTTGACTGTTATCTCAAGAAGTAAAGCGACCAATATCATGCTAGATAGTGACTGCGAGTAGTCTATCAAACGACACGCACAGTCATGTGATGATGCTCTTAGAGGGTGTGAGGGTGTAGGTCCTATGACGAAAGAGGCTAAGCATAAGACTCTATAACAGAAGAACGCGTCGCATTTCCCAACATGACGAAACCAAATCAATTCCCAATCAAAAACCACACTTCCACCAGCCACTAATTACCCCCAGAATATCGAACCGTTGCACCTAGCATCATGCCTCCCAAGAACAAGCCATTAACCAAAGCGCTCCGCCCCAAGAAACGCAGAGCCGAGCCAAACAACCAAGAAGATCAAACAAGCAGAACCACAAAAAAAACCAAAACTAGATAATCAATCGACTCAAGCTGAACAAGCCAAAAGACCACGCTCCACCTCACTAAAGAAGCTCACCCCAGCCAACACCGAACCCGGCGGTGAATCCAGCGATGAACCCATCGATGAAGAATGGCTCCAATCATGGCTTCCAGTATACCATCCAACCCTATTAAAAACCGTCAACGCCATCCGAAAAAACGATACCATCATCTACGAAGGCGATAAAATGCTCACTCCAGCCCGCGTTTGGATTGTACTACACCACGCCTACAGCCCAGACTACGACCCGAATGTCCACATCCACGGCACCTATACAACCGCGTCCGCCGCAAAAGAGCATGCCATGATTCTCTTCTCCGAAGATCGTGATCCTGTGCAAGATGGACGGATCGGTGCGCCGGAGGAGAGAATGCGGGGGGGACGGCGTGGCGATGTTGGGTGTTATTGGGATGTATCTGAGGATGGGGCTTTGGAATTGAGGTTGGTGGATGAGTATTGTACGAATGAGGTTTTTGTTAGGGGACATTTGATTATGGGGAGGGCGCCTGATAGATAGGGCGGGGGTGTAAATTGTATCGTTGACTGAGGATACCCGGGAGGTAGATTTTCATGGCGTTGATGTTTATATAGGATAATTCAGGGGTTTCAACAGGAGAAGAATACAAGGCGTATAGCTTTGCTCTATTCTGTCCCATAAGTACAGAATTCAACACCATCCACGGAGAGGATGAGATAGATACCGCAACTCACCTTAAAACCTCAACCACGCTCCGCACTTACTTTCCGATAAGCTTACCAACATACTCAGCAATAGCCAGCATCTTCTCCTCCTGCAATCTCCTCCCCACAAGCTGCACCCCCACATGCGCCCCATGATAGATCTCAGGATCATCTAAGCAAAAAAAAAGCCCAAAAGTCAGCCTTCCACTCCAACCCACCCCAAACAAAGATTCCAAGAAAGAAAGAAAAGAAAGAAAGAAAGAAATGAGGGGAAGAAAAAAGAGAATATAAAAACACTTACACATCTCCTGCACAATCCTATCCTCCTCCCCAACCGGCACGAACCCCGCCTCCACCCCATCAATTCCCGCATCAACCTCCGTAACCGGCACAACAACACTACAAAAGTCCCCCACATTAACCCAAACACTATACCCATAATACGTATACATCTCCCTCCTCGCCGCCGCAAACGGCGCAACAGGACAAACAACCGCATCCACCATCCTCCCCGTGGTCCCCCCAACCCTGTCCCTAGTCCCCACCCAATAATCCAAATAGTCCTTCCGCAGCTCGCGCAGCCTGACGTTCACGGCGGCGATTTCGCTGGCGGTGCGTTCGCGTGGGAGGGACGCGTAGAAAGAGATTTGCGGGGACATTGGTTCGTTGGAGAGGGCGAAGGCGGATTTTACGTCGGTGCCGCCGTCGAAGTTCCAGGTTTCGAGGGCGGTTTCGTAGAGGGGTTTGTGTGGGGGGGGAGTCCAGTCGATTACTTCGTGGCCGGCGTTTTGGAGGGCGGTGGAGAGGATGGTGAGGGCGCGGCGGATAGGTGGATGGGGGGTTATTATTCCGTCTGTTTTTAGGATGGCGAAGCAGAGTTTGGATTTTGCTTCGGTGGAGATGTTTTGGATTAGGTTGCGGATTTCGCGGTCTTGGTCGTCGCGCCAGGGGAGTTCGTGGACGAGAGGGTCGTAGAGCCAGGGTTGGGTGGAGAGGAGGGTTTTGAGGGCGAGGCGGAGGGCGCTTGCGGTGGGGGCTAGGGGGCCTACGACGGAGAGGATGCTGTTTTGGCCGTCCATTGAGTTCGCCATGCCATGGTAAGGGAGGCGGCCGGTGGAGGGGCGGAGGCTGTAGAGGCCGTTGAAGGCGGCTGGGATGCGGATGGAGCCGCCGATGTCGGTGCCGAAGCCTAGGGGTGCTGTGTATTGTCAATAGGTGGGAGTTTACGAGATTCACGACGGACAAAGGTGTTGAGTAAAGGGTGGAGAAAGATGAAGTAATGAATGGATACTTACAACCCCTAACTCCGATCAAAGCTCCTTCACCACCGCTACTCCCCCCACTAGTCAACCTTCTATTCTTCCCATTCAACGTATACCCAATAATGTTGTTGACCGTCTCACCAGTCATAAGAGTATGCGGCACACTGGTCTTACAATAAAGTACCGCACCCGCTTTCCTCAACTCCTTCACCATCTCACTCTCAAACACCTTCTCCTTACCCGTACCAGTCTTACCTTCAAAAGTCCCAATCCACCCTACATACCCCATAGTCGTCTCCACATCCTTGACATGGAATTGGTCTTTCAGGGAGACGGGCAGGCCATGCAAGGGACCGATGGGTTTCCTATGCTCTTTGTAGTATTGATCCAAGGCCTGAGCATCTCTGATGGCCGCGTCGAAGAAAATTTCATGTAGACAGTGTAACTAATACGTCGTCAGCAAATCCTTGTATTGACAGATATTGTCGTTCTTCAGATCAATGCGCCCTACCAATTGATGAGCCAAAGCAGCCCTGTGACAAAACGCCCTCGTCACCTCCTCAGCCCCCCACTCTCCCTTCCACATCTTCTCCACAATAGCCTCAGCGTCTGTCTCAGTAATTTGCACCTCCCTCTCATTCAGGAAACCTCGGATATACTCTCCCGAGACATCAGCCTGTTCTTCCACCGAGGGAGGGGTTTTAATACGCCATTCCTGCGGGATAGCGGCGAAGATAGCTTCGCGCTTGTCCTGAGCACGCTGTTGCCAAGATTCGACCATGTCTCCAGGTATCGATTGAAGGCAGTGGAAAATAGAGATATAGAGAGGAGAGACGTGGGGTAAGGAGCTTTATAAGTCCCATGATTGTTGCCGACCTCGTATTTGGCATGCCGTAGCGGCAGTACCGTCCTATGTAGTCTCCACTTTGTCCTAGCGCGAATTTCCTATTTGCATCCCCGACACTTCATCCGTTTTGTTATCTAGGACTACATCTGTCATAGTTCAGCTCTAGTCTAAGCCTTTATCCTTGTAGATGTAGTGACGTGACTGTGTATTACCAATGCTCCAAGAGGTTGTGCGGGGTATACTGTCATACTACGAGGCTCGAAACACAAACATGATACATATGTACCTAAGTATATAATCGAATGCAAGTAACTAGTAAAGATCGATTACGTAATAACGATGCAGGTAGAATAGTGAAGATTCGATTGACTTGGGAAATGCAATGACATTTGCTTGCTTGAATGATTTAAGTTGCACGCTGAATCTATTTGTCGCACGCCGAACAGAGTCATACCTTCAGATATGTAGGGAAAACCGTAACAATAACTCCTTGCTATGCTCAGAGTGAGGGGCATCATCATAGGAAATATACAACCTGTTCAAGAACTATAAGACCGAAGCTAGGGAAGATTGGAAATAGTCTACCAAGCAACGGCAAGGTATCTTTCGGGTAGGGCTTTGGAGTTCGAACTGGTGTTGTGGGGTATAGGAGTGATCAGTCGATCGTTTCAACGTAGTTGCTATCTTTCGTTAGCAAACAATGCTGGGGTTTTGGGATTCAGACGTCGCTGGTGATGGATTTACCTGGGAAATATGCCTTCTCGATCTCCGATTCGTCCGGTCCACCAATCGGTCTCGTTCTCTGTCTTTTTAATGATTGTAATGACCTCGCCCTTCTTGAATCCAAGGTCTCCAGGCTGATCCGCATCAAATGTGAACTTGGCAATTGCCTGCCCCGGGCCCGCACTCGCTCTCTTGTTGAAGTTGGGCTTCGGCGCCGTGGGTCTGCTTGGCTTGCCGTAGAAATCGTCACCAAATCCAGACCCGGAACCTCGGTTAGTGCGGCTGTCATACCGGTCAAAGGTTTCATTGGGGTTGGCGCGTGTAGAGTAAGAGCGGCTAACGCCAGCGGAGTTTGGCTGTCGGTCGTAAACATCGTCCTGCCAGGTACTAGATCGGTTAGGTCTGTCGCGATACACATAGTCGTTATCGGCGTTGCCCATAGAGCCTGTACGGTTCGTCCTGACGCCCTCTCCGAGTGCCGAGCCTCTCTTGCCCTGCCAAACCACATTGTCGTGTGCATCGTCGTATACGGGGATGTCGTTGTACATGGAATCGTTGCCCGAGTTGGTGTTTGCGGCGCCTGCAACTCCAGCAAACACCCTGGAGTTCAGTACGCGCATCAGGGGCTCTGCAGCGGGGGGCGGCTGCACTTGGCCGCTGAGCAGTTCTCGTGCCGTCCATCGATGTCCATACAGCTTCTGATTGGCGTCCCTCCGCTCAATCATGCCACTGCCCTCCAGACTGACGCCCGCAAACAAGCCCTTCGTCTTGCTGTAGCTGAATATGCCTGCCACGCTCCTTAAGCTGGCCGCGCCGGCGGCTTCCGCATTCCGGCCGACAGGCCCCGCTGCTATCGAGACGTTGCCTCCAAACGTCAGCGACCCGGCCTGCGCAAATGTCTTGACCGCATTCGCATCGTTGAGAATGAACACGAAGTCTGTGAGCTCAAAGCCAACCTGACCTCCTAACCCAGCGCCCAGCGACCCGATAGCCGAGGGCGCACTCCACGACCCGTCAGCGAGACGAGCGACGACGATACCGGACCCGAAGCGCGCAGTGCCGAGGAATCCAGCTTTGAATATGGTGAGAATGGCAAGACCCTATGTGTAGGAAACATCAGCTTTCTGTCTTTGTTTCTGGGGGATCACTAACAACTCGAGCGGTCCCGGGCGATCCGGGCGCAGGCACTCACCTTTGCATTTGCGAGAATCTGTGGCGGAATGATCTTATCAGGCCCAAACGCTTGTCGTGGGTCTACAAATGAAGTCAAGATCTTGCCGGCCTTGCTACACTCGCCTGTTAAGTTGTCAGCGACGTCATGGTGCGAATGTGGCGTGTATCGTATAATATCACATCACATTGGTGTCCGGGGAAGCGAGCGGGGTGGACTTACTCCTCATAGACGAAGGCAGCGGGTTGTTGATGGAGAGCGGCATCCCGGGCGTGTTTTCAGTTATAGACGGTGAAGGCGATGTATGGAGAGGTGGAGCAATGTTTATATGTGGATAGACTCTAGAGTAAGCGGTGGGGATGGTCGTTGTGAGGTAGCTCAAGCCTGCAGTCGAGGAGCAAGCCGTCACGCTCGCCATGACGCGGTGGGTTTGTGGCTGAGCAGCGACGCGACAGCGTAAATCCATCACCTGCAGCAGCATCACCCATGTTGCCGCCACGACGTCAACTTTAGATTGCCCGTTTCTTTGTCAAGGAGCACTCGCATATCCATCCTCACGAAAGATCCGGCATTTCTGCTCCCCATCCTCTTCGGTCCAAGCTCGAAACATGCCGCCACAGTTGTAGTCGAACACAACCGTTCCTTTAGTACCTACGAGCTCGATGCCGATGATACCGCCGGTGCCTTCGTGGGTATGACCCCATCGTTCGCCTGCTGACTTTTGTAGCTGTCCGCTAGGTCCTGCCATCCAAGTGACAGCATCCGAGAGTGAAGTCGACGTGAAGCGAGACTTGTTTGCTGTAGTATTAGCGGCAGCCAGACGAAGGAAACTATCACCGTTCCCAGTCCCGGACATTGCAACTGCATGACGGACAGATTCAGCTTTCCTGTCAGTGTGATGGATGGCGTCTTCTGCCTCGCTAAGATGGGAAGTTGACACGGCTGTAGGCAGGCAGTCATTTAGTAGACCACTGATATTACCCCTGGACAGTTTGTCGATAGGTGTAAACGTAGCTGGCTTGTATACCATCTTCTGCTTGATCATCGGAGCCTCTTCAAACCACTCTTCTGCCCAGAAGCCAGCACCCATCGTAGGAGTATCGCCAACACGGCCAGGAACCTTATTAGTCAAGCCGCCAGTAGACGTAGCAGTGCATACAGTTCCGAAACTGTCTAAAACCACAGCACCGCATGTGCCGAGAGGGATGTAATTCTTCTTTGCCCAGTCACTCATCCCATACCCTTTGAGTCCTTGCTGTTCTTTCTGCTTTCCCTCCTCTTCCAACCCCCGCCGATGCTCCTCCCACCTCTGCTGCGTGAAGAAATAATCCGTTTCCACTATCTCCAACCCCCACTCCTCCGCCAAACTCTCCACAAACGCACCACTGTACTGACAATGATCCTGCGACCCGTCTCCTCCATCTTCTTCGCCTTTGATCAATAGATGTCTCGCTAGTTTGATGGGGTTCTTGACATGCTGCAACATAGTGCATCCCACCCCCCTCTTTCGGAAGCCATTCGACACCATAATGCTGCATTCTAATTCGTTCTTTCCTTCCCGAGTGAAGACAGCGCCTTTGCCAGAGTTGTAAAGTGCATCATCCTCTAGCAAAGAGACGGCATATGTGGCCACATCGAGTGCTGAAGCACCTGGTACAGCCAACCTTTCAGCTGCAGATGCGAGGATTCGTCGGAGGGAAAGCTGATAAGCATTGTATCTCTCTTTTGATATGGTCCGTCGTGTGATGTTGCCTGCCCCGCCATGGATTATGATTCGAGGGGTGATTTTGGCTTGAGGGGTGATGCTCTTATGATCCATCATGAAGGATCTATGGGAGTCCGGCCTAGCGATTGTGTCCTAGATGTTTGGAGAGGGTGTGAGGAAGTAGAAAGATGGCGATGAAAGAGTGGGAGTGATAAGTCACCAGTTCATCGTTCATTGGCCGTATGCACGTGGGTAGCCCCAGGCCTAGATGGGTTAGCGCATATCTCAGCTCCAGGGCTTCATCCTTTGTTCAAACTTCAGGAGCACCACTCGTCTTCCCTCACCACTACATAAGCATGATCTGGAGAAAGCATCGATATGCACCACCGCTGAATCAACTTCACCCGGTTGCTCCCCGCAATATGATAGATCTGAGAAGCAATGCGACTACTAAACACCCCCACCCTCCAAGTCGAAGAGTTCCAGGATAATTTCCCTGAACACGTCATTCTCTCTCACACTTGGGGGGATGAGGAGGTCACCCTACGAAATCTCCAGTCTCATGAAGCGTCTTTGAAAGAAGGCCTCACGAAATTGAAGTGCTGTGAAAAAGCCGCGGATGACGTACGTCTGGATACTTCGGTAGGTAAAAAGGGGTGTGGCATCAACCTCAAGTTTTGCTTTCCCTAGGTCTAATCACAAATCTCCGCCGCCAAATAAAAGCCAACCACACTCCTCTTCCCTCCCTATATCCTAACAACGAAAACCTCGATATTATTTCCATGTATCAGCGCAGCCTGTTCGCGGGCTGATCAACGAAGCCAAGACCAGCCAGCAAGTAGATAGAAATCTGTAAAAAAATGCCACTAATCAGGCCATTCTTTGCAGCATTCCTTCGTAACGGATTTGACATGGTGATTCTGAATCAACAACTCCATCCGGCAAGCGCAAATGATAAATTGTATCGCCATGGGACCTGATATCCATGTCGTGTAATACTTCCTTCTCTAAGCGTAGGTAGCAGGGACTAGGGGCAACTTTCTTCCAGGACTCAATGATATTATCACTGAGCTCAATATTCCATGTGCCACGCCATGTGAGTGTAGCTGTTGCACTTGCTATATGTCGTTGATAGATTATCGCGCAGGCTTGTCCTGGTTCACTGTTCCAGAGCACCATGGTTTTGAGCTGTGGCATCTTCAGCGCAACTGAACTGGCGTTTTGCAACAGTGTGTAAATATTCTGATGAGGAGCTTTCCGGGCCAGTGTGGATGATGTGAGTGTCAGCGACTGCAGGACATTCCAGGTACATGGCAGCTGCTGGCATGAGGTGAAAAACTGCTGGGCGTCGATCATGTATGAAATAGAAAGGTGCTCCAGATGGTGGCTTTTGGCGGCAAACGCTTTGGCTAGCTCGAGGTCTACAGCTGAGGTAGTTTCGATGTCTCGGTCTACATGTGGCAGAGCGTTATTTAGTGCTAGTGTAAGGTGGTTGTTGAAGTCCTTGAAGATAGATACACTTTTGACGTGTTTTGGAACGCTTTGCTGGACTAAGGAGGCTAGTTCTATCAAGATGTCAGAAGGAAATTAGATACGTGTTTGATATGGGGGGGGGGTTTGTTGATTGTACACCAAATATCCAACACGAGATAATCTCAACAGAACAGGTAAATCCCTCTACTTGTATAAACACAGAAGCGTATCAGATAATATGATATAGGGTTCAAACGTACCATATGCACATGCAACCTGGTAGTGGTGTCTCCGAACACGCCACAGCTCGTAGACTATACTCTACAGCCGAGGGAGTTTCTCCCACAAGGCCTTCAGTACTTCGGGAAAAATCTCATGTCGAATTTGTCGACGTATGCAGAAGCTTGTAACGGCACGAACGACGGGGAGATTTTGGGGGACGTTCAAGCAGAGCGGAGAGAAGAGGCGCAAAATAGCGGGCGGATCGGGAGTTTTAACCTGCTGACCATCAACCCAGCCGTGCTTTGGGTCGTTTCATCTGATAGCTTTCTTCTGTCGGGTCCAGTCTTTTGTGTCTTCATGTCCGGGTCCAAAACAGTAGTTCTTGAACCAATGTTGTGAGTCACTCTGTGAAGATGTGCTCAGCTCGAGTGTCAGCTGACCTGTAGGCTGCCAGATACTCAGGATAGAAAAGAGCCTTAGGATAGCCCTCCTAAAAATGGTAGACCTACGATTGGACATGGTGGCTTTTTGTATACAAGTGCGACAGGTGTATCGAGGAAGGTCGATGTTGAGACAGATGTGCTGGAAAAGAGGTCTTGTCGGATGATGAGGGTTTCCAGTTCGTCTAGACAGGATGGCTGCAATGCTAGTTGGGAGAAATTCTTGGGTTCAAGAATGGCCTGCCATTCTTTGCAGACAGCTGCGCACTGAGCCCAGCCACGATATTTCTGGCCCGAGATCTCATCGAGGATCAGAAGGCGAATATCTGCAGGCAACGAGAGCCAGGGAAAGGCGATGTGATCATGTCTCTTAGTCATTTTTGAGATGGAAGCTTCTTTATCAGTAATTGTGGCAATAGGAAAGGAAAGTATTTGGAAAAAGTGATCGTTTCTATAGCTATCTCGTTGATGGGGAGAGAAGCGTAACACGGGATGCTGAGAGACGCTATCTGAGCTGGGTTGTTGACAAGAGAGGTGTAAATGGTGTATGAGGTCGCGCTGGCTGCCAAGGAATTGTATGAGATATATTGTGCGCAGTAGCTTATATTCTCGATTCAGTGCTGGAGTGTGAGTCAAGAACCATATTGGTTGAACCTCTCCATAGGTTTCTACAGTTGAGGTCCATTTCCATGGTTGAGATCCATTTCCCTGGCACGCCTGGTTGCCTATTACAAAGTTGTCGAATCAAAGCAGAGCCAAAGTAACTAGCAAAAAAAATCCGCACTCAAAGTAAGCTACAAAGCTTCGCGATAAGAGCTCATCTATGAGTCGAGGCGCAACAACTAATTTAGATCTGGGACAAGTACACCCGTTCACCCCAGGAACCCGCCACCGGCGCCCATACATGCCGGCATAAATAACTACCCCAACCATGCATTCCTCATCCTCGTTTCTTTATCTCATGAAAATGTTGCTTGTGGGTTCGTATACTCCACATTCGATACACTAGAACACAAACAGCACCGCGAGTTATGGGATAGGGAGATGCAGGAGGCGACGTTGCTTAATAACCAGTTGGCATATCTCCTATTTGTGTGCGCAGATTTGCGTTGAATATCACTCAGAGACTGGCTGGGTAACGAAACGACGAGAGTTAAGCGGATCCACCTCCTCGAGCAAACCATCGACCAAATACATTATCCTCAGCATTTTTATCTACGTAATTAAAACGTTCCAGCTTCAAGAAGACATTCCGCTCAGTCTCCTTCATACACTTAACCCCTCAATCCTAAACCTCCCCTATTCAGCATTTGTCAGACGTAACACTGTCTCGACCTCTCTTTTCTGTCGATCTGACAAAGAGTCAGGGAACTCAACGTCAACACCAAAGTTAAATAAAACTCACTGTCTGAGCCAGTAGACTTTGAGCAACCCGAGATTCATCAACCTACATCTACGGCCTTGAAAAGACAACCGTGGTATAATGTTGTCCAGCGTTTCAACCACACGCTCACAGCCGCGGGGTGCTTCCATTGAAGTAAGTCTCACGATGTATTCAAGGTGGAATCGAGCGGGGTGAGAGGAACTTGGGTTAGTTTTCATTCTTCCAAAGCATCGATGCAGGGCACGAATACGAAGCTATTGATTGAATAACCAACGCAAGCTTGATCGACAAAGTACATCCATGTGGGCTAGAAAAAAATTCACAGGTCCTTTCTACCATTGAATTATTCAAGTTTAATTCTAGAAAATTTGTAATCATTGACATTGACATCTTCCCGTTCGGTTGTTCCTCCCAAGACAACCTTTGTCTCACCCAACACGTCCCAAAGAAGGGCATCGAATTCAACCCCACCCCACTCAAGGAAAACCACCTGCACAGCAGCAAAATTCCCTATCCTCTCCAGCGCACCCATGCGCTGTCATCGTAGAGAGATAAACTGTGGAAGTAGCTGAATTAAAGAAAAGTCCCCACTATCATCCAATCCTACTATCCCATCGACTAAATATAGGCAGATTATTCAGAACATGTAGGGTTTACTTCACATACATGGATCAATGCAGGGCTAGAAGAGAATGCACTGTGATAAGCACCAGTAGTAAAACATATCCTATAGAACCAATTTATTACATGCCAACTATCTATATAGGTTGGGATTAACTACAGCGGAGCCAACTTCTCTACATATCTTTGTCACGGCGACATGGTAGATACTTCGTACACCCGTATTTTTTTTGGCTAGATATGGCTTGTGTTTTATCAACAACCTCATTTGCTATCTGGGCTAGCTTTTCTGGGGACTAGCTCTATAGCGCAAGATATAGTTCCAACTTGACGGGTGCACACTACTTTGTCATTCTGCGCGTTTTTCACACAGCTACTGCACCACCACCACCATCTTCTTATTCTTCTTCTAAACTCACATCATCCCTATTCCCGCTCGATAATCTCGAACTGATTGAAAGATGATGTGGCTCGTCGCTCTTCTTCTCGTTCCATTCGGAACATACTTTGTCACTTACGTTAACTTCAAATTAAGGTTGCGCCGGGGAACTGGAGCGCCAGCCTCGTTCCCTCATATTTTCCCTTTCATAGGCCATACCCTTTCGTTCGCAGCTGGGGGCGACAAGCTCGCTTCCATTCTAATGTTAGTATCCTTTCTTATATCAAACTTGATCAGTGTAAGAGTATTGATGTAAAGGAGCAGGCGCGGAGCCGTCCATGAGAGTGCTGTACGTTTCAAAGGCATCGGTTTCAATTTCGTTCTCCTTTCAGGCTCAAACATCATTCGACGAGCCTTATCGACATCCACCCGTTTCGATTGGAACACCATCAATGCTCCGCTATTCGGCGGAATGTTTGGAGGCCCGCCTGAAGTCGTTGAAGCGGTGAAGCAGGATAATTCAGGAGTCGGCGCAAAGCCGTATCCGGGAAGCAACGTACATCCAGGACGACGTCTTCTCCGAAACCAAATCATCTTCTTCACTGATGCGTTTTCGAGGACCAGCCTTTTGGAACTCGTTCCTCGCTTTACGCAGAATATCGAGACTTGGTCTGCCGAAGGAACAGATATTGGTGCAGAATGGGTGGAGGAGATGCCCGACCTATATATATTTGTTCGGGATGTCTTGTTTCCATGTGGTGTTGATGCCATTTTTGGGAAGTACCTCCGCCAGCTCAATCCTGGATTTAGCAGAGACTTTTGGGAATATGACGACAACATTGGCTCTTTAGCTACGCCTATGCCGGATTGGATGCGACCGACAGCTACCAAGGCCCGCGATAAATGCCTCGTTGCGATGAAGAAATGGAGGCAGCACGCACTGGAACAAACAAAGAATTCCAACATACCAGACGATTGTTCATGGGAGCCTTTCTGGGGCTTAGGTGCGATTAGGAGGAGGAACAAGCTACTCGACGCTACAGAAGGACTTTTCGACGAAAACGGCCGAGCTTCAATAGATCTCGCACTTCTCTGGGCGTAAGTCTAACTTAATTATCTCCTGTGGAATTATTGCGCTAATAGAGAACAGGTTATCATCCAATGTCATTCCAGCAGCATTCTGGTACCTGACCGAAGTCCTGTCCTGTCCCGGTCTTCTCGCTCGCACGAGAGCGGAACTCGCAAAGGAATCTCAAAGCGCACCCGGGAATTCTTTCCCCGTCTTCGATCCCGTTAAACTAGTCAATAATCCGCTCCTTCAAGCAATCTACGCAGAAACGTTACGCCTGCACGTCATTACGCTCATTAGCCGTGTCGTTAAAGAAGAACATGCGGTGAATAATTGGACCCTAGCAAAGAATCAAAACGTCATAGTCTCAAGCCACATCGAGCACATGCACGAGCAATGGCAAAGTTCCGATGGCCTTCACTCCCCAACTGAATTCCATCCGGAGCGATTTCTAGCGTCTGGGGACGACAATGAGCCCATCTTCTCACTCGATGGAAAGCATGGCCAGTGGATTCCTTTCGGCTTGGGAGACCACATGTGTCCTGGACGGCACTTTGCCAAGCAAGAAATGATTATCAATTTCGCGGTGTTGGTTATGGGTTTTGATTTCGAGTTGCTGGCGCCAGAGGGCTGGCGTCCGTCGAATGATATGGGGAGGTATGGGTTTGGGACCCAGCAGCCTAGACAAAAGACGCCGTTTCGAGTTCGGAGGAGGCAGGTGGTATGAGGAATTTTCGTGGAGAATCTTAGTTCTGTTTGTGTATGCAGGGGTTTGAAATGCTTTTTCTCCTTTTTTTATTTTTGATGACATTGCATGAACAGAGTTGGCGTAGTTGGATTCTTTTTGGTAAAAACCCTTTTTTTTTGGGGGGGGGGGGGGGGGGGAATTTGGATTTTGTCATGTTTGTAGTTGTTTTTTTAAATGTATCCTGCAAATTAAAAAAAAGTAAAACGATATTATTTTAATTTAT